>CAUYTI010064834.1:0-48997 GCA_963575145.1 Galago senegalensis
TTTTTGAGACAGAGCCTCAAGCTATCCCCCTGGGTAGAGTGCCATGGCATTACAGCTCACAGCAACCTCCAACTCCTGGGCTCAAGCGAGTCTCTTGCCTCCGCCTCCCAAGTAGCTGGGACCACAGGTGCCCGCCACAACACCCGGCTATTTTTTGGTTGCAGCTGTCATTGTTGTTTGGCAGGTCCAGGCTGGGGATTCGAACCCACCACCTTAGGTGTACGTGGCTGGCGCCTTAGCCGGTTGAGCTATAGGCGCCGAGCCAACAGCACAATTCTTAAGTTATCTATACTTGTCTCCAATTTATCTTTTCTAGTCTCAAGTCTACTTTAGGCAGGGTTTTATCCTTCCTTTACTGAAAACAGCTCTTGTCAAGATCACCAGTGATTATTCCAGTGTTATATCCAAGGAGCATTTCTTCTCATTGTAAGGAGTTTTCAAGCATTTGACATAGTTGATCATATTTTTTCTTGAAAGGATTTCTTCATTTGATTTCTGGATACCAGTTTCTTCCTATCTCACTGGGCACTTTCAGTCTCCTTTGCTGGTTCTTTTTAATCTCTTCTGCTTATTAATTTGGAGTGCCCCAGGATTTTATCCAATTGTTTCTGTATGTCACGTGACTCTCTATACCAACTGTATATATTTTTTGGCAGGCAGACTTCTCTCTGAACTCCAGACCCATTCACTGCCTGACCAGCATCTTCATTTGAATATTCAATAGGTTATTTCCAAACTTTCTGTCCAAGAATGGTCCACAAATTGGACCCCTCCCCCATAATCTTTCTGCCTTCATTCTACTTATCTCATGTAATGGCAAGTCCATTTTCCTATTTTCTCAGGTTAAAAATATTGGCAGTGTCTTTAGTTCTTTCTGTTCTCACACCTCACAGAGTAATCTGTTATTAATCTGTTAGTAAATGTCTTTGACTCAACCTTCAAAACATTTTCTGACTGGCCAGGTCTGTCACCTTATCAGGTTTTGGCCACCATCATCTTTTGCTTTCATAATTATAGGAGCCTCCTAGTTGATTTAGTCTATTTCTGTCCTTTGACTCTCAACAGTCTCTTCAATACAACATCCAGAGTAATCCTAGATTTATTTTAATAAAATGCAATTCAAATTATATCACCCCTCTTAATTCCAGAGTAATGAATTTTTTATCACTCAGAATAAACTGTGAAGTTCTTATAATGGTCTACAAGGTAGTACACAATGGACTGTAACATCACATATGATTTTAATCTCCCTATCACAACTCACCATTATTATCTCTGTGATTTTATCACTTAGTCCTCTTTCTCCACATTCATTCCTCTCAAGCCACAACAGGCCTCCTTGCTTTTCCCTGAACACACCAAGCTTTGCTTGCTTCTTGGAGTACTCCCCCCATTCTTTTGCTTGCTCCTTTGTCTCCTTCAGGGTTGTCAAATGTCTCTGTAAGGAAAGCCTTCAGTTCACTCTATTTAAAATGGTAACCACTCCTCTCCTTTTGTTCCCTGCTTTTCCCTCAGAGCCTTTAGCCACCACCTATAATACTATGTATTTACTTGTTTTTGTTCTGTCTTGCAACTAAAAAGAAAGCTTGACAAAGGCATGAACTTAACTCTTGTTAAATGCATTATTTTTAGAACCTAGACAAGTGACTGGCACATTGTAGCTATTCACATATTGTTCAATAAATACATTTATATTCTATACTTAAAATTAGAGACTTAAATTACCTTTAATAATTCCTAAGTAATCTTCTTTGCAGTTCTTCTGCCATAAAGTTCGCGTGCATTTTTAAATTTAAATTAATTAAATTAATTTTAATTGCACATGAACTTTATAGCCACCCTACATATTACTTTCAGATATCTCATTTAGAATAATCTTTTTTTTTTTTTTTTTTTTTGAGACAGAGCCTCAAGCTGTCCCCCTGGGTGGAGTGCCGTGGCATTACAGCTCACAGCAACCTCCAACTCCTGGGCTCAAGCGAGTCTCCTGCCTCCGCCTCCCAAGTAGCTGGGACTACAGGTGCCCGCCACAACACCCGGCTATTTTTTGGTTGCGGCCGTCATTGTTGTTTGGCGGGTCCGGGCTGGGGATTCGAACCCACCACCTTAGGTGTACGTGGCTGGCGCCTTAGCCGGTTGAGCTATAGGCACCGAGCTGGAATAATCTTTATATTGAAGTATTAATATACATCCAGAAAATACACAGATCATTTATATATAACTTGATGAAATTTTACAAATGGATCATGTAGGAGAAACCACGACTTAGATCATGAAATAGAATATTATCAGCAACCTAGATAACTCCCTGTACCCAGTCTTTATCCCTATCAAAAGCAGGGGATCACCATTTTTCTATGACCATACAGCAGCCCTTACCCTTTCTTAGCGACTTAATTTTTTTAAGAGTGGTTTTAGGTTCTCAGTGAAATTGAAGGCACAGAGATATACCATATATCCCCTACTCCTACATACATTGCCCCCGTCATTATCAGCATACCCCACCAGAGTAGTACACTTGATGTAGTTGATGAACCTATACTGACAAACTATTATCACCCAAAGTTCATACTCCATATTAGGGTTCCCTCTTGGTAGTGTATTATACGGAGTAGTTTAAGTGCTCTAAAATTCCTGTATGTTCTGCCTATTCATCTGTTTCTTCCTTTAATCCACAGGAACCATGATCTTTTTTATTGTCTTGGTAGTTTTGCTTTTTTCCAAAGTGTCATATAGTTAGAATAATTATTGCTTGTTTTGAGTTTTATATAAATGGAATTTTTATTTGTAATAAAATGTCACATATGATCCTATCCCTGATTTTTTTTTTGGAGACAGTCTCAAGCTCCTGCCCTGGGTAGTGCCACGGTGTCATATTTCACAGCAACCTCCAACTTGGGCTCAAGTGATTCCCTTGTCTCAGTTTTTCTGTTTTTAGTAGAAATGGGGGTCTCACTTTTACTCAAGCTGGTACTGAACTTGTGAGCTCAAGCAATACACCTGCCTCAGCCTCCCAGAGTGCTGAGATTACAGGCATGAGCCACCGCACCCAGCCTCTATTTCCTGATTATCTAGAGCAGGTGTCCTCAAACTGTCTATCCTCAAGGATGTTTGGCTGCGGGCCACATGCAGCCTGCCTAGGACACTTATCTGGCCCGCCAGGTGTTTTTGCCTCCGCTGCCTGTCCTGCTTAGCAGCTGACTTGTCCTGGGGCCCACAGTCGGGCCCACAGTCGGGCCCACAGTCGGGCCCTCCAACTGTCTGAGGGACAGTGAACTGGCCCCCTGTTTAAAATGTTTGAGGACTCCTCATCTAGAGAATACATGTATATAGAAGTATGTTTACTTCTTTTGTTTAAAATTATGCTTGTGAGATTCTTGTCATTGCATATAAACTGTTAATTTTCATTGTTTTGATATGTTTCAGTATATGAATGAATGTATTATGATACATTAGAACATGTATTAGAAATAGGATATTATTATATATGACATACATGAATGTATTATTTTTCCATTCCAATACTACTAGATATATATGTGTTTTTCCAGTTTAGAATAATAATGTGGCTATGAATTTTGTACACGTTGTTTGGTGTCACATACATACATTTCTATAGGGTATATACCTGGGTATGAAATTGTTGAGCCATGGGGTATACATAGTTTCAGGTTTAGAGGATATGGATGAAGTTACCCAAAGTGGTTGTACTGATTTACACATTCACTATTATTGTGGGAGTTTTAGTTCTACTTCTTTGCCAACAATTTTCTTAGTGCGTTCTAAAATATTTAGTCATTCTGTGGGTGTATAGTGATTTCTCATTGTGAGTTAAATTTTTATTTTCCTGGTATTTATTAATGTTGAGCACCTTTTCATACTTCTGTGTGCCATTTTGATATGTTATTACTTTACCTTCTCCTAAGGTACATAGAATAATAGTATTATAGGTATCTAGAATAGCTGTAGTTAACCATCTACACTAATACATCATGGTAAAAAAAAATGTTTTCCTATCAACTACACAAAGATGTCAAGAAAGATGTTAATTTGACTGCCTAGTATTGATGACTTATTTTTAAGCTAGCTGTATTCAATTGTTATGCATTTGGCAAAAGGGAATTATTTAGAATTTACTAGATTAATTTTATAATTATTCTAAAATATGCCCAGATTTGTATGAGTAAGTTCAGTGGTTAAAAATGGTTATAACACTTTTGGGGCAGTTGGTCTTTAGCGATCACCTTGATCACTTTTTGATCCTGTCTGTATGTGACTTAATTTTACAAAAAAAATCTTCTCTTTATTCTATGTATTTTTTGTACATAGAAGGTGCATAGAAAGTAGAGGTCGAAATTTTTTCTAGGTACATTATTTCTATGTTGGAAGTTTTTTAAAGAAAGTTTACTCATTTACTTAGATTGTATTTTCTGAGCCCTTCTGAATAAAGCATTTGTTATCTAAATGTGTAAGCCCCAATGCCTGGCTATTCATTCTTGATATTAGTATGAACTAATAATAAAGCTAAATCTACCATAAAGCATATGTGAAGGGGTTGACTTTTGAAGCATAGAGGTTAGGTAAAGAATGAAAGAATTAGAAAACAGTGAAAGCAAGAGTAGTGTTTGCAAAGGTGTGACATTGGGAGTAGACATGTTCTGACAATGATGAAAGTTTTCGTGTTTTAATGCTGAAGATGGAGGAGCAGGTTGAGGCTAGATTAAGAACATTCTTGAATACCAGATAAATGAATTCAGGCTTAATTTTGTATGAAATAGAGAATTGATGTGTTGAATTAGGAAAATGATGTAATTAGATTTTTACTCATGAAGAAAATTTGGGAAGCTGGGTAGAAGATGAATTAGGGAAAGAGATGAGAGGCTGAGAATGGACTGGCAGGACTCACCTGAAGTTGACAGAGCATTAGGTTGACTATAACTAATTCTAGTTCTCAGTCTCCCAAAGTGCTAGGGTTGCAGGTATGAGCCTCCATACCTAGCCATTCATTCTTGAAATTAGTATCTCCCCCGCCCCCCCCCCCCCGTTTTCCTACTGTTCTGTCACCAGTAATGTTAAAAGATTATTACATATGCAAAAGATTGAAAAACTGTAAAATGAACAGCTTTTAAAAATCTGATGAAATTACATGTTATAGATTCGGAATTTTCTAATTTGTAGAGATATCCATATGCTTTCTTTTATTCAACTTATAAAAGGTATTTTGAGCAATATTTGTGCATTATTTTGACGATACAGGTGGATAACTAATTATAAAGGAATAGAGGTTAAGACTCATTGTGTATCTGGAACAATTTTATACATATCTTGAGTCATCTTCACTTGGAATATAGAAACAACAGATTGACTCTCCTTAATTGCCAGTTATCAAATCAAATTCACTCTACATTCTGGCAACAGAGTGGATAATTTTGAATATTTATTGGATGAATGAATGTGCCCTTAACCTTCCTTTCTCCATGTAATAGGAAAGGATGGCTGTGTTCCATCAGCTAAACTTTCAAGGGATTGCCATCTCCTGGCTTTATCCTATGTTTTCAACGTCTCCCTTTGTAGTGGATCTTTCTTTTTTTTTTTTTTTGTAGTGGATCTTTCTCCTAAGCATTGAAACAGTGTTTATTATCTTTTCTACCTTTCCATACAACTACCTGTCCCCCTTGCCTTTGTATGTTCTTTAGCTTCAACAGTCTTGTTTCTTTCTATCTCTTTATCATTCAGTCTTTTTGAAAAAGTTGTCTATATTTGTTATCAATGCTTTCTCATTTCTCATTTACTTTTTAGTTTCTTAATTCATCTGCATTTGATCCTTTCTTAAACACATTTTTTCCTGTGGTAGCACATTTTCTTAGCTGCTTCTCCCTTTAAATGTTTTTGTTCCTTCTAGGCCACCTTTGGCTGGGCTTCTTTCTTTATCTTCAGGGTGGCTATAAAGTTTGTTTGCAGTTTAAAATGGTGTGCAATTTTAAATTGCCCATGAACTCTATGGCTACCTGTATATTGATAACTCTCACTTCTCTATCTCTAGTACACATTTCTCTCTCTGGGTGCCAAACCTGTAAGTCTAGCCTTTTTACTTGTATGTCTCACAAACAGCTAAAACTCAGTGACTTTAAACTCTGAACTTAGTAACTGTCCTTTTCCATCTGGAACTTTTCCAGTACTTCTGTCTCAATGAATGGCACTACCATTTACCCTGTTGTTTCAGTTTCTCCTTTGATTCTTGATGTCGTTGTTCTGGTAAACTAGTTTTAAGCTATTTGAGGCAGTTTTTTTGATTGTTGGTTATACATTCTAGTTTTTATTAGTATAAATTTAAGAGTTATTAGTCATATTTGATTTTCAAGGTTGTTTTTGTCCTGAGTATTAGTAATGTAGGTCTGAAATATTTTTAGTTAATGTATGTCAAATCAAGGTTCGTGAGAATTTATCTTTTACCAAAGATAGCCATTATTCTGAATCATTTATTGTTCCTTAAAAAAAATTAGTTTTTTGAAATTAAAATAACTCAATTGATCTCTTAGTTTCACTTAGAAAATTATATTGCATTATTATTGACAAATAAGGATGTTTGGCTCTGCCAAAAAAAAATGATACAACTTCCTGCAATATTTACTTTTTACTTACTTTTTACTTTACATATTCACCATTGCATGTGCATTTCATTTCCCAGTCTGGTGTATAATAAAACTCCTTGAAAATAAAAGCTATTTTATACTTCTATACCTCCTTCTACAGCAGTGGTCCTCAACCTTCCTAATGCTGCAGCCCTTTAATACAGTTCCTGTGGGTCGCAACCCACAGGTTGAGAACCGCTGCTGTTCTACAGTAATGTTTGGCTATTATAGATACTTTAATGATTGGCTTTAAAGCTTAAATTTGCAATAGTTTCAAGTGAATTCTGCCTTTACTTGCATTCATATAGTGCCTGTAGATAGGCATAATACATGCAAATTGTGAAGTAAAAGATTAAAGGTATCAGCATTTGTTCTAGTCTGAGTTGATCATTGGATTTAAGTAGTTGAACTATAATTGAAGTTCTAGATGTGACTCAGCCTGGTCAGAAAATATTACCTGCTTTTCTTATTGAATCCTTGAAAAAGTAAGCTTTCATGTTGGCTTTATTCCCTTTTTGGCTTAATCTCTGATACTTAGAATAAAATAGCCTGTTTTGAAAGGAATGAGACACAATGGAGAGCAGTGATTAAGCTCCACTAGCAGATGACTTTTGATTTCCATGTAATATTCACTTTATCTTAGAGAGTTCCATCTCTTGCTATCTTTTTGGGCCAGTGGGCTGCTTCTCATCTGTATTTGTTTTTTTCTTTAGATATTAGGATCAAGGAAGAAGAACCTGATCCTGAAGAGTGGCAGCTCAGTGGTGATTCTACGTTGAATACCAATGATCTAACACACTTAAGAGTACAGGTGGTAGATGAAGAAGGGGACCAACAACATCAAGAAGGAAAAAGACTGCGGAGGGTAGCTTGCACCTGTCCCAACTGTAAAGAAGGTGGTGGGAGGTATGCACACATAAAACATATCTTTTTTTTTTAAGAGCGTTAATATTATCACCCTTATTTTTGAAATACTGCATGCCATATTAATTATCATATATTGTTCATTACATGATCATTTTGGGTGTGTGTCTGTGTGAGTGTGGCAGAAGTTAGAGAACAAAATATACGAAATTCAATATTTAGATTTAAATGCCATTTAAACTAAACTTACTAGTTTACTTTATTCGAACAAGCGTAATAGATACAATTTAATAGGCCCATAAGCAGAAATTAGCCTATTTGCAAACTAGCAGCAGTGAAATTTGCCTTAATACATATAAAAAGTTGATTCTTAGGTTGAGAATAGCAATTATGGTAAAAATAAGAGGTTGAAGAAGAGGGCAGCACCTGTGGCTCAAAGGAGTAGGGCACCAGCCCCATATGTCGGAGGTGGCGGGTTCAAAGCCAGCCCTGGCCAAAAATTGCAAAAAAAAAAAAAAAAAAAGGTTCAGTAAGAGTTGATAAGCTCTTCCATATTTCAACAGAAGTGCAAAATAAGCCTGAATAGATAAAATTTTTTAAAAAGTGGGATTATAATATTTCAGTGTTTTAAAAAATATATTTAGACAGAATAATAAAGGATGCTCAGTACTTAATGTTAAATGTAGATAAATTCAGCTTAATAAGAGATTAAGGCTCAGATTGTATTTTTTAAAAACATAAAGTCTATCTGATGTTGATTATAAAAAACATCTCAAATAATTGTTACAGGAATGTTGAAGCTGAGGAATGGAAAAAGACTTACTAGGCAAATATTAAATAAAAGAAAACATGGATAGCAATGTTAGCATCAAACAAGGTAGGATTAAAGTGAAGAGCCTCAGTGGGAGAGGATATATGTGTATTTCTTTAATATGAAGTTTCCACCAAGAAGATTGTTTATTTCTTTATTTTTTGAGACAGAGTCTCACTCTGTCACCCTACTTGGGTAGTGTGCCATTGTCATACCTCACAGCAACCTCAGACTCTTTCTTTAGGCTTGAGGGATCCTCTTTCCTCAACATCCGGAGTAGTTGCTGGGACTACAGGCACTGGCCACAATGCCTGGCTTATTATTATTATTATTTTTTAAAGTAAAGACGGGGTCTTGCTCTTATTCAGGCTGTTCTCAAACTCTTAAGCTCAAGTAATCCACCTACTTCAGCCTCCTAGAGTGCTAGGATTACAGGCATGAACTCTTGGCCTCAGCTAAGAAGATTTAATAGTCATGGTACCTTTATATGCAGCTTAGAAATACATAGAGCAAAACTTGATAGAATTGTAAAGCCATACTAAAACAAACCCTAACTCATGGTAAAAGGTCTCAACATAACTACCTACGCTTAGAAATGTCCTGTTTGAAGTAGACAAAGTACACTATTAACACACTTAACAAACTCCCTCTCATTGAACCTATCTGCCTTTGAATTGGTTTTGTTACCTAATTTGAACATTGGCCAGGCCTTTTGCAATGAGGATGATAATGATGATGGCTAATAAATGCTAACATTGAGAGCTTACTGTGCTCTCGACAGTCTTGTAAATGTAACAGAGAGAGGTTGAAAGAGTACACAGATCTGAGATTTGGACCTAGTTTCTTATTCCAGAGCCTTAACAATTAAGTTGTATTTACTCCTGAATGGATCTGGATATGTATCTGATGCCTATGTTTTTGTATTTATTGTAATTATTCAATTATTTAAAATTTTATTTGTTCTATGACATATTTTGGTCAATTAAAATTGAAATTCTAGCTAGGCAATAACTTTTCTGAAACTTATTCTTGATTTAGAGGATCTTTAAAATAAATTACTTAGGAAAGTCAAATTGATGTAGACATTGAGGTCTAGCCCATGTGTCACTTACTCTTTTAAAATGAACATCTTTTAATTTATTAAACTAACACATGCTCATAAAAATTTGGAAACATGGAAGTGTTTAAAGACATCCAAATCCTATCCTGCTTCAAGATAAACACAGTAACTTTTTGGTATATATCCTTCCAGATGTTATGTCTATTTGAAAGTGGAGTCATCTTATTCTCAGTGTTTTTCATGTCTATTCTTGTTTTGAGAATTTTGTGATCATATTTCTAAGTCTGTGTAGTCTGTATCATTTTTCGTGGCTATATGGTTTTCTATTGTATGGATGTATAACAATTTAACATCTTTTGTTGGGAGTTTATTATTAATCATAATCTTTACACATGTGTCTGAACATTTGTCTGATTATTAGTGTAAGTTGGCAGAAGTAGAATTGCTGGGTCAAAGGGAATTGTCTGCTAGAAAGGGCAGTGTATTCTGACCAGCAGAGTGTCAGGGTATCTGGTTTCCTGCACCCTTGTCAACAATGGATTTTATCATTTTCTTAAACCTTTTAAAGTCTCATAGGTGAAAAATAATACTTCAATATTGACTTAGTATTTTTTTATTTTTATTGCTTGGTGAGGTAGAACATTTTCTGGTATATTATTTTGCCATTTAAAAAAAACTTTTTTTTTTTTTTTTTTTTGAGACAGAATCTCACTTTGTGCCATGGCATCATAACTCACAGCAACCTCAAACTCTTAAGCTTAATTGATTCTCTTGCCTCACCCTCCAGAGTAGCTAGGACTACAGGTGCCCACCACAATGGCTGGCTTAGAGACTGGGTCTTGCTCTTGCTCAGGCTGGTCTCGAACTCCTGAGCTCAAGTGATCCACTTGCCTTGCTGGGATTACAGGTGTGAGCCAACATGCTGGGCTTAAAAATTTCTTCAGTGAACTGTTTATGTCTTGTGAATCTGTTCATTTATGTACCTGTCACATGTTCACATTTTTCCCCCAGTTCACATTGCCTTGAGATTTATGTCATTGCTTCTCAGAATACACTATTAATATTTAAGTAAAGAAAAAATTCCTTCACCTATAACTTGCACTTTATTTAAGCACAGAAAGAAAGAAGCTATATAGGCGGTGGCTATAGCTCAGTTGTCAGGGTGCCACCACATACATCTAGGGTGGCAGGTTTGAACCCGGCCCAAGCCTGCTAAGCAGCAATGACAACTGCAACCAAAAAATAGCCGGGCATTGTGGCAGGCGCCTGTAGTCCCAGCCACTTGGGAGTTGAGGCAAGAGAACCGCTTAAGCCCAAGAGTTGGAGGTTGCTGTGAGCTGTGACCCCACGACACTCTACCCAGGGCGACAGCTTGAGACTCTGTCTCAAAAAAAAAAAAGGAAAGAAGCTATATTGTTTCTTAGAGTTTGTTTGAACAAAATTCAAGTAGTATATGCATGATAGGTGCACTTATATAAATGACAAAGAAGCATAATGTGTTATAAATCCAAAATACTCCAAAGTGTTCTGCAAAGATTAGAGAAAAGCAGTACTTAAAATTTTGTTTAGAATGTTGGCCTTTTTTTCCCTCAACATTTCTTTAATAAAAAAGATATAGGGAAGTTGGCATTTTTAGAGAACAAACTTCAGTTATATTTAGAGAAATTTATTTGCTTACCTTTTGAGTAAGGTGTAAAATATAATTAAATACTTAAAAATTGTATCAACTAGCCAGTATTTATTGAGCAAAATCAGCCTTCTGAGACTCTTTCATGGAGTGAAAGCAGCAAATAATTGTAATGAAGTGAGGCATTGTTGATATATAGGTTTTGTTTGGATTATGCCTAAATTGTATTTTTAAAATTACTATGCAAAATCTGTTTTGTCAGCATTTCAATTTATGTCCACTTTCTCCTACCTGAGCAAAAGAGACTGGACTTAAGCTTTTTAAAATCTTTTTGCCTACAGTTTAGCTTTGTCACTCTACCATGGCATTATAAAATTCATGAGAACAAGTTTAGGTACTCAGAATAGAAACTGAAAAGAGTTAATTTTTCCACGTTATATAATAGGTATTAGTGGTATAGTTATGTTCATCAGGAAGAGAATTTATGACTAAATTTTTTCCTACCTGAAGTGTGTTGAAAAATTCACCTGATTTCTTTACCTTCAGATGATATGCTATAAAATATGTATTGAGCGTATCTGTATTTTATCTTGAATCAGATTTCCTTTTTAAATAGAAACTTGGACTTGAGTGTTAAGTTTTTTCCTTAAATTATATTTGTGTGTGACCCTACTCCCCTGTTTTTCTTTCTTTCCTTTTTTCAAATAAGGAATATTTCTCTTGTTTCCTTATAATTCAATTAAAAATAACTTTCCCTAGCTGCTTACATTTTTGAGAAGCCAGATTTATTGCCATTAGTTGCAGTCTTGTGCTTTGTGAAATAGCACTTTTGAGTATATAAAAGTGCATCGATTGGCCTGAGCGGTAGACCCTAGAGGAGAGGCAAGAAGTCATAGGAACATGGGTGAACTGAATGGATTCTCTGTGAAATTGCTATGGTGAACACAATGTATAAAATTGGTTTTTACACCAATAGCCACAAACATTGCTGATTTTCTTAGGGCTATTGAAGAATAACTTCAAAAAACTAAATTTTGGCTTTGGTTAATAAGACTTTGGCATTGCAAGTGTGCCAGAAAAACCTGTTTCACTCAACTCAGCTCTTTGAAGAGAGTTGTAGAAATTGGGGGTGGAGTGGAGCAGAAACTAGAATTGTGTTAGATTATGACATCCTTGCCCTTGAGACAACAGCATGACTCCTCCTTGTCTTTACTTATGCTATTCCTCTGCCTGGAATGCCTTCCCTCCTTTCTATCTAAATCCTATCCACCTCCTCCACGAAGCCTTCTCTAACTACTGGAGCCCACATTGATGTCTCCCTGTTCAGAACACCTATGGCATCTAACAGCCAGCACTGCACCGTTTAGCACTGTTTGTCCTATGGCAATTTCACATGCTACTGAGTGTGAGTACATTAAAATATAAATGTGGGGAAATATGCATTTTTCCAGTAAAATTTGAAAAATGATAGATAGGTGTGTTGTATACAGAGGATTTACAGGCTGTAGAAGGTTTACAGGCTGCCACCTAGACTGTGAGATTGGGGGAGGAGGGGAGTTGGGGAGGGGGTTAAATGTGCTTTTTACTTTTTTAATTTCAGAGAAACATTGTAAAGTTTATATAATATTTAGATAATTGTGTCTAAAATGCCATGTCTTTAAAAAAAAACTTACATTTATTTAATAATTAGCCCTGGGTTTTTTGTTTAAAAGCTTGAGAAAAGGACATTTTCTGTAACATTTAATACTATTTGAATGTCAGTTTTGGAATCAGAAAATTTTTCTTATTGCTTAGGCTAAGTTGCCTGTGTTCGCCCATCTAATCACATATTTTCCAAACTCTTCTTGGTATCAAATACTGAAATGTAAAAAATATCAAATTTTGCAATGTAGAGAAAACTGTATTTTAATATGTCTCTTGTGTATGATTTTGGATAGCTATTACATGGTTAATATGAAAGAAATTTGTATATAATCTAGGATGTCTTGTGCATGGTTAATACAAGGGAAATTTTAACTGTAAAGGTAATTTTGATTTGTAAATGATGATGGAGTTAAGCTCATAGCTTTAGCTCGATTAAAAATCTTTGTCCAAGTTGTTACACATTTAGGGTGTGGCCATACAAATATGTGAGTAAATATGCCTAAATCCTGTTAGTTTAAAGTCTGCTTAGCTGCTTATCTACCTTTTAGTTGTACCTGTGATCAGTTTTGCATTTATTCTTTGGTTTAAATATATTTTTAATCACCTGGCATGACTTTTGAATAAAGACAATTTAGTTACCCATATAGTTAAAACTTAATTGGATTAATTAGGCTTATGCATATAATTTGTGAATGGTTCTGACAGAATAATAAAATAGTTTTATTGTACATTTTTAATGTATGAAATGTCCTTTTAATTATATATTTCTTGAGCATATTTACATTTGAACAGCAGTCACATTAATTCTGGAGTAAAATTAATATGTAAAACATACACACTTGGTATACATTTTCATTTAAATAGATATTAAATGGTTTTGGTTTCTGATTGACCTCATGGTGCTAATATTTTCTATTTGAAACTCAACGTGGACATATAAAAGTGCTAAAATCCAGTTGAATATTTTCATGTAAGTATATATTATTCTGTGTGTTTTTTAGAGGTACCAATCTTGGGAAAAAGAAGCAACACATTTGTCATATACCAGGATGTGGTAAAGTCTATGGGAAGACTTCACATCTGAGAGCTCATCTGCGTTGGCATTCTGGAGAGCGCCCTTTTATTTGTAACTGGATGTTCTGTGGTAAAAGATTTACTCGAAGTGATGAATTACAGAGGCACAGAAGAACACATACAGGTTACTACAATTTACTTCTAACAGACAAAAATGAATTATAGGGCTACCTAACTACCTTTTTTTTTTAGCATACCTTACTGAACTGAATATTTAAAATACAGTGAATTACATCACATTTTTACCTTTAGTAATACAAATTTAAAATAACACTAATCCCAACAGACAAGTCACTATGACTTATAGACATTGAAAATCTTTTTTTTTTTCCTTTTTTGAGACAGAGTTTCACTTTGTTGCCCTCAGTAGAGTGCTATAACATCATAGCTCACAGCAACTCTTGGGCTCAGGTGATTCTTTTGCCTCAGCCTCCCAAGTCTCTGAGACTACAGGCACCTGCCGCTGTGCCCGGCTATTTTTAGAGGTGGGCTCTCTCTCTGGCTCAGTCTGGTCTCAAACTCCTGAGCTCAAGCATTCTATCTGCCTCAGCCTCTCAAAGTGCTGGGATTACAGGAGTAAGCCATCACGTCCAGCCTGTGACACTGAAAATCTGAAGTCACAGTTATGGTATTGTTTACTTGTTAACATTTTTTCTTCTTCCTTAACATTGTAACAGAGAATAATCCTTTCTTTCTGATAAATTTGGGTATTTCACTTTTTCTATTGTTTTACTATCAGTGAGGTAAGAGAAAGAGTTAGTGCTGAGGGATGACCAAGGCATTGTTGATAGTATGACTCTTTCATTGTATTAGTTGTACATAGTGTTGTGAGGTTGTTTTATGAAGTGGTCCTAGGACTGATCCAAACTAAAGCCTAAGTTAATATAACTTAGAGATAGTTTTCTTCTGTTTAAGCAATAAAAAGTATCTATCAGTCTAAATACTAGAGAATTGAAAAACATATATTTGCAATCTCCAGAGAGCTTACAAGAAGTATTGTGAAATGGAGCATGGATTTTGAAGTCATCTGGCTTCCAGTCTAAGTTTGTTATTAGATTAAGCACATACACTATCTCTGATGCTGTTTAACTCCTATTTTGTCTTTAAATATTACATGGAATAATCTGTGAGGTGTGTAGTAGTACACAGATGCTCTAATTGTTTTAGTTTCTGTCTCTTTCATTGGGTACCTAAACAGATGAGATGAACTTGCATGAAACTGCAACAATTCAATAGATAATGAAGTAAAACAAATGGTGTTGCAATTGTGGTGCTGAATATGCTGAGAATTAGAGATAATCTTTTTTTTTTTTTTTTAGAGACAGAGTCTCACTTTTGTCACCCTCAGAGTGCTGTGGTGTCACAGCTCACAGCAACCTCCAGCTCTTGGGTTAGGCAATTCTCTTGCCTCAGTCTCCTGAGTAGCTGGCACTACAAGCACCTACCACAACGCCCGGCTATTTTTTGTTGTTGCTGCAGTTTGACTGGGGCCAGGTTCGAACCTGCCACCCTCGGTATATGGGGCTGGTGCCCTACTCACTGAGCCATAGACACCACCCTAGGGACAATCATTTAAGTAGTTAAGTTAGTATGGGGATAGTAGATCTTAAGATGACCCTGTAACAGAATTTTCCTCAGTGGTATTTGATCAGGTTATAGAAAGAAATAATATAAAAAGGAAAAAAAGGACTGCGATCAATTAAGTATGAGAGACACTGGATTAAAGGAGGGTTTGACAAGTACCTTCAAGGCAGCACCTCTTAGGACCTTAAAATTGAATTCTGGATGAAAATCCTGCATCTGTAAGTGGGAGATGTAACGTGTGTAGCAGCATTTTCTAATCTTGTGTGATTATTGTGCTGCTTGCCGTGGAACATCTCACAGGACTGATGTTCCAGGAGAAAGTAGAGAATATAATACTTTCCTAGAAATAATGGTAATATGTTAATAGAAGAGGTGAAAGAACATTTTGTGATGGTATAGATGGGTGAGATTTTATGTAACACATTTCTGTTAAGTAGAATTGAGGCACTTTATAGAAGTCCTTGTAAATTAGGTAGTAGAGCATCTAAACTGTTCAGTTACCTGCAGGTTACCCATGCATTCTCTGATCACTTAGTACAATAGTAAGGTTTTGTACAGTAATAAAATACGGTATTCAAGGAAGAAGTATCTGACATCGATTTGTTGGAATGAGACGATGAGACTGGGATGTCATTTGCCATATGGTCCCACATGAGATCTGATGAGGACCAACCTACAGTAGTAGGGGTGCTGGAATAAGAGATAGGGTAAGACATGTTTGAAGAAAAAAACTAAGAAAATATTAACTAGATTTATTGATTGATTTCTCTCTGAATTCCTTTTAGGTAGGCCTTTTATCTTCTCTTCCAGTAATCCTCTTGCATAGTAGGGGGTCTTCAACATGATAGAAGTTCATCTGGTTTTTGCATATAAAAGTGTTTTATTCATGCCAGCAAAGAAAATTTAGGCATTAGGGTCTTTAAAGCTTCAACATCTTCATATATTACACTGGCTCTTGATTATTCCAGCTGAAATACAGCTATCTTTATTATGCTTCTTGGGATTGCTCACCCTTAGTGAATCTGAAGCTGGTGTGTTTACTCTGTTATTACTTGAATTCATATTTAAGAGTTAAAAGTTTAATATCCTCAACATAACATATTAATTATAGCTTGAAAGGATACACTTTTATTTAGGTTTTAAAGCAGTGTTTAACAGATGATCATTTTTTAGCTGGTGTCTTAACATGGGTGTTTTAAAACAAACTCTTGGCATAGTTGAGGTATTAAAGTCTTACTTGAATATCAGTCTGTCCTGTAATACATGTTTGAAAATTGCTTTTTATCAAAAAGTAAAGATGACATGTATTTTGAGCAGAAATATTGGATAAGGAAAAATCTTGCAGGGGCAGTTCATAAAACTATTTTTTTAATAGACTCTTGCTATTTATCCTCAGGCTTCAGTGTTGGCTTACTTTCTGTTTGGGGGGATATGATTGATCCATTAGAGTTGAATTTTAAACAGTAAGTGAATTAATTTTTTTCTTAACAGGTGAGAAGAAATTTGTTTGTCCAGAATGTTCAAAACGCTTTATGAGAAGTGACCACCTTGCCAAACATATTAAAACACATCAGAATAAAAAAGGTATTCATTCTAGCAGTGCAGTGCTGGCATCTGTGGAAGCTGCGCGAGATGATACTTTGATTACTGCAGGAGGAACAACACTTATCCTTGCAAATATTCAACAAGGTTCTGTTTCAGGGATAGGAACTGTTAATACTTCCGCCACCAGCAATCAAGATATCCTTACCAACACTGAAATACCTTTACAGCTTGTCACAGTTTCTGGAAATGAGACAATGGAGTAAATATTACACAAAATACTTATTCATTGTGGTTATTTTTATACAGTAGTGAGAAGAATATTGTTCCTAAGTTCTTAGATATCTTTTTATTGATGTGCAAAAATTTTTGGATTGACAGTAACTTGGTTATACATGACACTGAAATGCCTTACTTTGTATGATATTCCATAGTATATTAAAAAATGGTAAAATTGCATGGTTTTGTAGGTACTTTTGGAATCTAGAAGAAATGAAATTTTACCAAGTTATATAAGAGAAAATTGAATTTAACAATGCGAATGGTAGTCTAACCAAATGCATCAATCCTGTGTGGTTTAGTGTAAAAATGAGAACATGTTGGTATTTATCTATTGTAAGATAAAAAAGTTGGTGGGTGAAAGAAATCATGTTATGATAAAAAAAAATTTTTGTAATTTTCTTGATGACTGGAATTTTTATTATGCATAACTGACAAATCAAGTTTCCAAGCAAATGTTACATAGTGTAGGCTTTACTTAGCTTATCAATTTGTCATTTTGAAGCTAATTATTTTAATTAGGTTAACTATGTACAATATTTTAAGCATTACTCTTGTAAGATTTTGAAAACTACATTTTAACATGGAACTCTAGGGATAGTCACCTTTTAAATCCTGTTGAAAAGCCATGTTTAAGATTTAATTTGCCAAAATAATGTCTTGTTAATATTCTTTCAATAATGAAGTTGGGCAATATAACCAATGTTTAAAAAAGTTTAAAATGTATAGGTTGAGGCATTTGGGTGGTAAGAAAATGTTATAGTGAATTACCCCTTTTTTTGATTATTGGAGGACCAAAAAAATAAGCTGTATTGCGTCTTAGCAGTGATTTTTATCAAACAATCTTGTTTCCAAAAACCATGTCTGCCAGGGCCTTAAAAGCCATCATGTAAATTACCAGTAAAGTATAACATATGCAAACAACAAAATCACTTCCATAGTGACGATACTCCAACCATATGGATATTAGTCATAGAAAACTAGAGGTTTTATGATATTTTTTTAAGTCTTTTTTTTTTTTTTTTGGTCTAGGTAGTCAGTCTGCACTTAAATATCAATCATTTTACTTTCTTGCTTCTTCCCTTAAAATTTATATGTATCCAGTACATTTAATTGAGAAATGTATGTTTTTTATTATGCTGTATTTTCTTTTTATTTTTTAATTAATGTTTATATTTTCAATTTAAAGAAATGTACAAAATAAAGTTACATTGCTGGTCTTGTAAGAGCTATACAATTTTCATAAATGTATACCTATAACTGCAGCAGTTCACCTATTGCAAAAATTTGGAATTCTGTTCATTTATTATTCTTAAGACCACCTCAAATTTAAAGGCTACCTTATTGTACGTTTAAAGTGTATTATAACAGTGTGGTAGTTAATAAAACACTATTTTTTTTCCTTTTGAGTTTGTTGTATTCCTGTGCATTTAAAATATTGCAGTGGTATGGGGTGAAAAATCTATGTGTTTTATCTTTCTTCACCTTAGCCTTTTATTTTCAGAACCTTGATTTCAGATATTAAAATGTAAACAGGTATATTTATTTTAAAAGAGATGTATAGAGTCACTGGCAGTTTACTACTTTTTTGCCTAAGAATGAGCTTTTAATCTTAATAATAAATATAATATTAAATACTATTTTTGAAAAAATCTTAGCCCACATTGATTCATCCCAATTTTATCAATGCCATTTTGCAAAACTTTGTTTTTGTTTCACCTTTGAAAGCAATACAGGGTGTTTTGATTTATCAAAGACCTAAGTTTACATAAAGAGTCTAGAAAATATAAAGCAAATTTTGGTAACTGTGTCAGGTGTTAATAAAAGTCATGTTTTGAGATTGTGTGTCTAATTATGATAAAGGTGGGATAGAAGGAAAGAAAAGAAATAGAACATTAAGAACACTACTGTATTAGATAATTCAAAGTAAAAATCAAATTCCTTTTCACATGCATTACAGTGGGGGTAAATATTTCCCTTATCTGTTTTTCAAGCTTATTCTGACATTGTTATATCTTTGAATATATTGGATAAATATAGACACATGTCTAAATGGGCATTTTTCTGATTGTGAAACTTAAGCTTTTGATGTAAAGTGGGAAATACCACTTGGAATTATAGAATGAATTGACAGAATTTATGACCATTTTAAAGTTCTAAGGATTAGATTTTGACTCTTAAAACTCCTTTAGAAAATTGGTACAATTTTTTATTCTTCAAGAATGTATGAAAAGAATTAGGTGAGAAGGTTACTCACTTGAGCACAATGCCCATTAAGTCAGGAGAGTAAGCCATTTTAGAGGGATAGTAGAGATGTTTTTAAGTAATCTTGAATTTTTACATAAGCTTTTAGAGCTTTTTGGATCCATAAGCTCGCACGTGTATCTTATCAGTTCTTAAGAGAACGAGTGCAATGAAGAAAGTAGTCTTGAAGACAATTTAAATAAGTTCTTAGATTTTTTGAATCTCAGTATAGGTGATTTTAAATATTTCCATTTTTACATTTAACATGTTCAATCTACTCTGGAAACAATATTTGAATATTTACTCTGAAAATATCTTCTAGTTAAGAAATCTATTATATATGAATATAATCTTTCTCAGTGTAAATACACTTTAAGGTGGTTTGTCAGTTAATTTTTGTAAAGGCTAGAGTCAGTGTATATTCAGCATATTTATATACAAATAATTCATATTGTAACATACTCATCTAGTGGACTGGCTTGTCTGTACTCTATGCCTCAAATTAAAGAAAATATTACATAAAAGCATCTCCTTTTTTGTAGATGGAGACTTAATGACGCAACTAAAAAGCATATAAGCCTTTAAAGGAGCTACACCTATTGGCAAAAGTCAGGTGCCCATAAATAACTTAGGTTTTTCAAAGTAATAAAAATGCTTGCCATAGATGTATATGCATAGTTAAGTTGAAAGCATGTTAAATATATTTCATACAAAATAGTTATTAACTAGTATTGTTCATCAAAAAATGCTGGGGAACTAAAAGTCCATAGGCCTGGTCTCATCCTAGACCAACTAAAGATCTCTGGGTATGGAGTATATGTGTGTTCTGAAACAGCTCCTCAAGTGGCTTTGATAAATCTGTGTGAGAATAACTAAAAATGGAGAAATACCATCCTAGGCCAGTGGTTCTCAACCTTCCTAATGCCGTGGCCCTTTAATACAGTTCCTGTGGGTCGTAACCCATAGATTGAGAACTGCTGTCCTAGGCTATAGCAAAACCTTGGACTGCCTACTCAGGATCCCAAAATTTTTGCCTTACTAAAGATTTTTATTCAGTAGTGTTTGAAGTTTGAGATTAAATGATTATGGAATACAGCTTGGTTTTAAAATATATAAGCTGACATGTTAGTCATGCTACCTATACTAGTAAATAATTTGGTTTTCAGTTTTAATTATATGAAATTGATAAGAATTTAATGTTGGTAAGTTTTTAATTACTTGTTTCACTAAAGAGTATGTTTAAAACTTGCTGCCATGAATGAGCACTGTTTTGTCTTGTCTTGACAAGGACCACAAGACACATACGTTGATTAATACTTTGGGAATAAATTTGGCATTTTAGTGAAGTCATTTATTTAGTGTTGGAGACAAAAATGCATTAATTGCCCCCTTAGACAGACTGACTTATAATCAAATGTAATGTGACAAATATGTATTAGTGGCAGATACAAAGAGCTATAGAAACCTAGAAGAGGGCGAACGCTGTATGGGGAATTCAGGAGGATGAAAGGGAAAAGTTTTCCAAGGGGGATGTTAAATTGCCAAGGAGTTGAGAATTTAATTTCTATCAGTGATTTCTAATTTTATATTACACGCCTTTTTTGCCCAGAAAATGAGTGACAGCTCAGACTGGGAATCTGAGCTAAAGACTGAACCTTGGGAAAAGAACAGTGTAAGAAGAGTACCTATCAAAGAGGTTAAGTTGAATGGACAGAGAAGGCTTTTGGCAGTACTATTGTGAGCAGTTCAAGAGAGTTTAGGCCAGTGGTTCTCAACCTTCCTAATGCTGCGGCCCTTTAATACAGTTCCTGTGGGTCGTGACCCATAGGTTGAGAACTGCTGGTTTAGGTAAAAGTCATATTGGTCAATGGAGGGCACACGAAAAGAGGCAGGAAAGATAGAACAGTCTAATTTGGTGGTGAAGAGAAAGGGGCAGATGAGTGGTTGAGTCAGGATTGAGAAAAAGATTCTTTGTGACAACCAGTATTGATAAATATTGAAAAAATAAGATCATAGAAGATTTAAAATGATGCCTGAGCTGCCCAGAGATAACCAGATAACCATTGCTTAAATTATTTTCTTTTAAAATCTGTTTTTTCCTGTGACTTCCATTTAATGTTATAAAATAAGGTTTCCTTTATGATGTGAATATACCATGTATTTTTAGGCAGGGTCTTATTCTGTACCCCCACCTAGAGTGCAGTGGTGCAGTCATTAGCTCACTGCAGACTTGAACTCCTTTCCTCGGGTGATCACCTTTGCCTCCTGAGTAACTGGGTGTAGAGGGACAGATCATCATGCCTAGCTAATTTTTAAAAATGTTCTTATTTGGGGGTAGGGGGACTCTGTGTTGCCTACACTGGTCTCAAACTCTGGGCCTCAGGCCATCCTCCCACCTTGGCCTCCCAAAATGATAGGATTACAGGTGTGAGCCACCACACCTGGACAATGTCTTTTTAAAATAGGTTTTTAAAAGCTTCATGGTATGCTGTCATGTAGCATCATACCATTTCGTTATTGTATGTTTAACAATTATTGGTGTTAAAAAAGATGGGTTAGGGTCAGGCACAGTGGCTCATGTGTGTAATCCTAGCACTTTGGGAGGCTGAGGTGGATGGATTGTCCCGAGCTCACAGGTTTTGAGACCAGCCTGAGCAAGAGCAAGACCCTGTTTCTAAAAATAGCTGGGCATTGTGGTATGCTCTTGTAGTCCTAGCTACTTGGGAGGCTGAGGCAAGGGAATCGCTTGAGCCAAAGAATTTGAGCTTGCTATGAGCTGACACCATAGCACTCTACCAAAGGTGACAAAGTGAGACTCAAAAAAAAAAAAAAAAAAGATGGGTTAGAAAAAGGACTGTTTCCTTCAGCCCTTCTCCCCATCATCTTCTACCTTCTAACTTCTTGCAGCTAAGTTCATGCTGAGGTACATAGTAGATGTGTGATACTGGATAGTTGCCTTCTTAAAATCTAATTTTAGCCATCCATAGGAAGAGGGTAACAATAGAACTGCATAGGATTGTTGTGAATGTTAAATTGGAAGCATCTACTGTGCCTGCTTGTGGTAAGAACTCAGTAGATGCTCTTACCCCTGCCCATTTCTTAAACTCTGGAATTTTCATTTTTCAATAGTAAAGGATCCAGTGTTTCAGTATTTTCAAAATTTAATTATGGTTCATACATTGATTTTCTCCTTCAAGATGAGAGGAAGTCTTATTTTTTAATGCAAATAAGTAAAAGAATAGTTAGAATCTAAATTGACAGAGAATAAAAGATGAAAATTCAACCTCACAAGAAAATGAAGAGAATGGCTGCCTTGATTCCTGAAGACTGCTATTTTTCTTCCAGTGTTTTCCGCCTGTGTGCAAGCTCCTGGGCTTTTGTAAGAGCCTTAAAACCATACAGAGAGATTCCCCCCACTTTAGTCTCCTCCCCTCCCCTCCCCTTTCCCCTCCTCCAAGTTCTCTTTTCTCTCCTCCCTTCTCTTCTCCCTTCTCCTTCTCCCCTCTCTCCTCTCCCCTCTCCTCTCCTCTCCTCCCTCACCTCTCCCCTCCTCTCTTCTCTGTTCCTCTCGCCCCTTTTCCCCTCTCCCCTTCTCCTCTCTCCTTCTCCTCTCCCCTCCCCCTCCCTCTGTGTCCTTTCCTTTTCCCCTCCTCTCCCCTCCTGCTCCCTGCTCCTCATCTCCTCTCCTCCTCTCACATCTCCCCTCCCTTCTCCCCTCCTGCTCCCTGCTCCTCCTTTCCTCTCTCCTCTCCTCCTCCTCTTACCCCTCCCCTCCTCTATCCCCTTCACCCTCCTTCTCTCTCCTTCCCCTCTCCCAGGCTTCCATGAGATAGCCTTAAAACCATACAGAGAGATTTCCCCACTTAGGCTTTTCTTCTCTTCCCTTCTCCCCTCTCTGCTCTCTTTTTCTTTTTTGACATAGAATCTCATAGAGTGCTGTGCTGTCATAGCTCACAGCAACCTCGAACTCCTAGGCTGAAGCAGTCCTCTTGCCTCAGCCTCCCAAGTAACTGGTTCTACAGGCACCCACCACAACGCCCAGCTATTTTTACAGATGAGTCTCTTGCTCAGGCTGGTCTCGAACCCGTGAGCTCAGGCAATTCACCTACCTTGGCATTCCAGAGTGTTGAGTGAGCCACTGTGCCAGCCCTGCATTGACTTTTAATTGTTAACAGATCCCAGGTACATATTTTAGGGATACATGTGTGATAGTATCTTTTTTCAGTCTGAGACTTATCTTTTAACTTTTTGGGGGGGGGGTTTGGTGTGTGTGTATTTTGTATTTTCTGGTTCAAACAGAAACCAGAAATGTATGTGTTTTACTGAAGTTTTATTGTATCTATGAATTGTGGCTTTTCTGTCCTTCTGAAGACATCCTTTACCTGCTGTCATAAAAATACTTTCATCTAAAAGTCTTACAATTGTTTATTAACTCACTTTGGAATTATTCTTATGGTGTGAAGTAGTGTTAGTACAGTTTGTTGAATGGTCCATCCCATTCGCCCCATCACTTACCAAGTTTTCATTTGTATGCAGATCTATCCCTTGACTCTGCAATTTGAACAGTTTGAACGATGACTCCTCTGCCCACACTCCTCTTCATCTTTCAAAATGTTTTGACTGTTCTTGAGCCCTGGCTCTTCCTGTGGATTTTAGGATTAGATTATAAAGTTCCATCAAACAATCATGTTAAGAGTTTTGTTGGACTTACAGTGAATTTGTGGATTACTTTGGAGGAAGGATATTTATTACCTTCCTGTCCCTGGTCATTCTGTACCTCTACATCTATTCAAGGCTGTTTTAATGATTTCTTTATAAATTATTTTCCCTTATAAGCTACATTTCTTCCTATGTAGCTTATGTTTTTGTTATTGCTAAGGAAAATAGGCTTTTAAAAATTGTTTGATTAATGCTGGTGATTTTTGTAAATTGATGTTGTCTAATAATTTTACATAATTCTCTAGCTAGTTCTAATAGTTTGCCTATAGATTCTATAAGACTTTTATTTATTTATTTATTTATTTTGAGACAGAGCCTCTAGCCGTCCCCCTGGGTAGAATGCTGTGGCATCACAGCTCACAGCAACCTCCAACTCCTGGGCTCAAGCGAGTCTCCTGCCTCCGCCTTCCAAGTAGCTGGGACCACAGGCGCCCGCCACAACGCCCGGCTATTTTTTGGTTGCAGCCGTCATTGTTGTTTGGCAGGTCCGGGCTGGGGATTCGAACCCACCACCTTAGGTGTACGTGGCTGGTGCCTTAGCTGGTTGAGCTATAGGCGCCGAGCCTCTATAAGACTTTTAAAGGGAGACAGTCATATTGTCCTCAAATAAGAAAAGGTTTGTCTCTTCATCTCCCTTTCCTATACCTCTACTTTAAAAACATCTTACAGTATCATACCGTATCAGCACCTTAATGTTCTGTTTTGAATTGCAGGGTTTTTTTCCCTGCAATAATCTTATGTAATCCTTGTAACCTCATGAGATAGGTAGACTAGGCATTGTCTACATTTCTAGTTCAGGCTTAGGTGAAGTATCAAAGTCACATAGATAGGAAACGTCAAAATGCAAACTCTAGATTTTCTATTTTAAATCTTCGTGATTATCTCCAGTATAACAGCTGGCTTCACAGAACTTATAGGATTGTTGGCATTTATTTCTGCCTTCAACAAACATTTGAGTGCATGTTTTATGTCCAACACTTGGGAAAAAATGATGACCATCTCTTAATTTTTGTTCTGAAGGTTATACGATAGGCTGATGATGTTCTGACTATAATCGCCTTTCTGACTTTTAAAAAATTCTATCTGATTTCTCTAGTTTTATGTACTTTTTCCACTGTAACAACATACTCCCTTTATTTCAAACTTAAAGAAGAACTAGTTATTTTTTCTCAAACATGATCCTCTAAGAACTACAATATTACTCTGCTAAATGTCCACAGATGTGCCATCTGGAAATGTCGTACCCCTAAGCATGGGAGAACCTGAGTGTAGGTCCTTTGCTTGGCATGGTTATATTCATGAGGGCACCTAATAGACATTTTATGACATTAAAGGAAAGTACGTGGGGCCTTACTTGTTCAGGCTCTGGTGTTAAGCACGAGGCTGTTAGCCCCTGTGCAAACAGCTGTTCCATTGGCATCTACCTGGGGTCCAGTTTGGGTTTCCATCCTCCTCTTTCTGCTCTGCTCTCCTTGGTTAGCTTTTCTTCTTGTATTTGACACTTTGAGTGTTGAGTCTTCTCAAGTCTTGATCCTGAGCTGATTTCTATCTCTGCACTATTTTGCTAGATAATCTCACTCATTCTGAAAATTTCCTTTTACTCCAAATAGGAGCAGCTCCCAATTTTTCCAACTCCTCAACTGAGTTGCAGGCAAGATGATAAATAACCTTCTTGGCTATTGGAAGTTTCATGGGTACCTCAAACTTTGTGTGTTCACAACTCAGTTCCTTTTTTTGTAGAGACAGAGTATCACTTTGTCGCCCTCAGTAGAGTGCCGTGGCGTTACACAGCTCACAGCAACCTCCAACTCCTGGGCTTATTCGATTCTCTTGCCTCAGCCTCCCGAGTAGCTGGGACTACAGGTGCCCACCACAACGCCCAGCTATTTTTTTGCGGTTTGGCCAGGGCCAGGTTTGAACCTGCCACCCTCGGTATATGGGGCTGGCGCCCTACCCACTGAGCCACAGGCACCGCCCAAAGCAGAATTTTTTTTGAGACAGCATCTTAACATTGTCACCCTGGTGGAGTACCATGCTGTCATAACTCACAGCAACCTCAAACTCTTGAACTCAAAATGATTCTCTTGCCTCAGCCTCCCAGGTAGCTGCCGGCACCACTAAGCCTGGCTATTTTTAGAGATGGGGAGTCACTCTTGCTCAAGTTGGTCTTAAACTCCTGAGCTCAAGCAATCCACCCATCTTGGCCTCCCAGAGTGCTGGGACTACAGGCGAGACCCACTATGCCCAGCCCAAATGTCAATTTTTGTGTTTCTGGGTCCTCAACTTCATTTTGTTTATTTTCTATCTTTGCTCAAATTTATATAGCCTTTGTTATAGATTTCATAATGGTTAAAGTTTTACTATATTTGCCTCACACTCTATTCATTTTTTTCTGAATTATCTCAAGTAAACAAGGTTACCATTGAAGAGTTTTTGCTATCACCTAGTCTAGATGTAATCATTACCTGAACTAAGGAGGTGTCTGGGGAGTAGAGGGAGGTAGACGGATGGGAAGTAAAGTAAAGAAGTAGACTCAGAAGGGCCTGGTGATTGACTAGATGATAGACCTTAAGAAGATTGAAGAATCGTGGTCGGCTTCATTCTTTTTGTTCGTATTAACAAAAGAAAAGAAAGATGAGTGAGTTTGTCGGGAAGATTATGTCAGTCTGAGGCTTGTTGAGTTCTGGGACTCTGTGGTACACTTTAGTATTTAAACCCAATAGGCATTTTTTTTTTTTTGACAAAGTCTCACTTTGTTGCCCTTGGTAGAGTGTCATGGCATCATAGCTCACAGCAACCGCAAAGTCTTGAACTCAAGTGAGCCTCTTGCTTCAGCCTCCCAACTAGCTGGGACTACAGGTACCTGCCACAATGCATGGCTATTTTTAGAGATGGGGGTCTTGCTTTTGCTCAGATTGGTCTTATACCCGTGAGCTCAGACAGTCTACCCACTTTAGTGTCCCAGAGTGCAGGGATTATAGGTATGAGCCACCATGCCCAGCCTTAAACCCAGTAGGCAATTGGGTACTATATTCTGGGGCTTAAGAAAATTAAGTGCCTCTCAAATTTTAATCTGTGAAAGAATCATCCAAAGAGGTTTCAAATGCATTTTGAGATTGCTAGGCCTTATCCTAGAAATCTTATTACTAAATTATTAGACTTGGGATGGAACCCAAGAATTTGATTTTTTTTTTATAGTTTTTGTTTGGTTTTGGCTAGTCAACTGAGGCATGGAGAAGGAACAAAGCAATCTGTAACTGGTTTTGATCACTTAGTTGTAAACACCACTATACTTGGACCACTCAAACCAGTCAAAATTTGCCTTTTTTTTTTTTTTTTTGTAGACAGAGTCTCACTGAGTCACCCTGAGTATAGTCCTATAGCTTCATAGCTCACAGCAACCTCAAACTCCTAGGCTCAAGTGATCCTTCTGCCTCAGCCTCCCAAGTAGCTGGGACTACTGGCATGCACCACCATGGTTGGTTGGTTTTTCTATTTTTAGTAGAGCCGGGGTTTGCTTTGCTCAGGCTGATCTTGAACTCCTGATCTCAAGCCATCCTCCTGCCTTGGCCTCCCAGAGTGCTAGGATTGTAGGCATGAGTCATTGCACCCGGCCTGTCAAGGTATTCTTAAGCAACTTCTCTCAGTTTCTTTTCTAACAAGTTGTATGGCTTCTCTATAGGAATGCTAGTGAATTTGTATATTTCTTAATCTTTATTCTATAAGTTGGCCAGGTATGGTGGCTCATACCTGTAATTATAATGCTCCTGAAGTCCACTGTGTGAGGATCACTTAAAGCCAAGAGTTTGATTGAGAACAACCTGGAGAACATAGACGCCTTCTATCAAAAATAAAAAATTAGCCGAGTGTGATGCACATGCCTATAGTCCTAGCTGCTTTTAGGAGGCTGAGACAAAAGGAACATTAGAGCCCAGGAGTTTAGGCTGCAGTGAACTGTGATGATGCCACTGTACTTCAGCCAGGACAATAGAGCAAAACCCTATGTCTTAAGAAAAAAAGTAAACTACCCTAAGCCTTTTTTAGGTTAATTTTTCCCTGTAAATACTGTAATGATTTTTTTAAATGAATAAACTTATTTTTTTAGAACAGTTTTAGGTGCACAGTAAAATTGAACAGAAAGCACAAAGCAATTCCATATACCTCTTCAACTCTGGTCACAAAAGAAAGAATGATGTTAGCTATAAGATTTATACAGGTTCTTTATCAGATTAATGAGGTTCCCATTACTGTTTTCCTGAGAGTTTTTATCTGAATAGATGTTGGATTTTGCATCTGCTTTTTATTGCATCTGTTGATATTTTTACATTATTTTACTACTTTAGCTTGTTGATGTGATGGATTATATAATTAATTTGCAAATGCTGAATCAACATTGCATTCCTGAAATAAATTCCATAGTGGGATATAATTTTTTTTTTTGAGGCTGGTCTTGAACTCCTGAGCCAAGCAGTCTACCCATCTCAGCCTCCCAGAGTGCTAGGATTATAGGTGTGAGCCACTGTGCCTGGCCTAGTAGTGGGATATAATTTTTCCCCCCATTGGCTAAATGTTGTTTATTCTGTGCCTCTTCTATGTCAGGTACCATGCTAATCACTGGAGACATATTGATGAGAAAAAACAGATCAAATCCCAATTTTATGGAGATTGCAGTCTAGTTGAACAGAGAGACAATCAGATGGTCACTTGATTTGTTCTGACTAAAGTCAGGTAAGGTTTCTCTGAGTAACAATCGATGCCCTGCATTTACACACCACCACACATATGATGCCACTGCATTTATACACCACAGCATGCATGAAGTCATTGCATTAACACGTCACTGCATTAATGCCAGTGCCCACACACACATGGCCCCACTGCATTTACATGCAAACACACACTGGGCGGCACTACATTTACACACGACTGCATAAAACCGCAACTGCATTTACATGCCAATACACGCCTGCACCCCTACATTTAAATGGCACGGCACATACATGCCAGCACACACTTGGCAACATTGTATCTAGATGTTAGTTATCACCACTGCATTTACATGTGAACACATGCTTGGCACCACTGCATATACATGCCACTGAATTTCCCACCACTGCATTAACACGCCAACACACACTTGGGAGCACTGCATTTACATGCTAGGGCTTTTATGACCACTACATTTACACACCAACACACACTTGGCAGCACTGCATTTGCACGCCAGAGAATTTCCCATCACTGCATTTACATGCCAACACATGCTTGGCAGCACTGCATGTACATGCCAGCGAGTTTCTCAGCACTGCATTTACATGCCAACACACACTTGGCAGCACTGCATGTACATGCCAGTGAATAACCCATCACTGCATTTAAATGCCAACACATGCTAGGGAACACTGCATTTACATGCCAGTGACTTTTCCAACCACTGCATTTATACACCAACACACGATTGGCAGCACTGCATGTACATGACAGTGAATGTCCCATAACTGCATTTACATGCCAAGATACACTAGTGAGCACTGCATTTACACACCACAACACGCTAGTGAGCACTGCATTTACACGCCAAGACGTGCTGGTGAGCACTGCATTTACATGCCTAAACACGCTAGTGAGCACAGCATTTATGCTGGTGAGCACTGCATTTACACGCCAAGACACACTAGTGGCACTGCATTGACACACCATTATGCTCTAGTGCTACTGCATTGATGTGCCAACACATGCTAGTGGCACTGTATTTATGCTAGTGAGCACTGCATTTAAACACCAAGACATACTAGTGAACACTGCATTTACACGAGTGAGCACTGCATTTAAACGCCAAGACATGCTAGTGAACACTGCATTTACATGAGTGTGCACTGCATTAACATGCTAAAACATGCTAGTAAGCACTGAATTTGTTAGTGAGCACTGCATTTACACTACTGAGCACTGCATTAACATGCCAAGATGCACCAGTGGCCTGCATTGGCACACCAAGACACGCTAGTGAGCACTGCATTTGTGCTAGTGGGCACTGTATTTATGCTACTGAGCACTGCGTTGGTGTGCCAATATGCCATAGTGGTACTGCTTTGGTGCGCCAACATATGCTAGTGGCAGTGCATTGGCCCACCAAGACGCACTAAGGGCACTGCATTTATGCCAGTGAGCACTGCATCAACACACCAAAACATGCTAGTGGCACTGCATTGGCACGCCAACACGCGCTAGTGGCATTGCTTTGATGTGCCAACACACACTAGTGGCACTGCATTTACGTTACTGAGCACTGCATTGCATTGACATGCCAAAATATGTGCTAGTGGCACTGCATTTACACCAGTGAGCACTGCATTAACATGCCAAAACGTGTTAGTGGCACTGCATTGGCATACCAACACGTGTTAGTGGCACTGCATCTATGCCAGTGAGCACTGCATTAACACACCAAAACATGTTCTAGTGGCACTGCATTAATGCACCAAGACATCTAGTGGCACTGCATTTACATGCCAAAACACACTAGTGATCACTGCATTTACACTAGTGAGCACTGCATTTACACACCAAAACACGCTAGGGAGCACTGCATTTATGCTAACGAGCACTGCGTTAACATGCCAACACATGCTTGGTACCACTGCATTTACATAGCAGTGAGTTTCCTGCCACTGCATTTACATGTCAACACATGCTTGGGGACACTGCATTTACATGCCAGTGGATTTTACAAATAGAACCTGGGATTGTGAATTCCTCCTTAGGTCTCAGAGATGTGAGAGGAAGGGTGGAAGGGGAGAGGGGCAAGGTAGTTGGCTCCTAAAGGTGGTGGCAATGGGGGGAGGGTATTGCATGAAATATCTCTGTGTGGTACATTTCCCCACAGCCTAGTGGCTGAAACAGCAAATGTTTATGGTCTGACAGTTCATGTGGGTCAGATAGGTGGGCACAGCTTAGCAGTGAGGTTGCAGTCACAGATACGGTCTTATCTGAAGGCTAGGCTGGAGGGACCTACTTCCAAGCTCACTGAGGTGGCTGTTGGCAGCTGAGGGTCATTGCTGACTGTTGGCCAGAGCCAGGATGGTCACCACACCACAGCTGGCTCCCCAGTAAGCAAAAAAGAGTGATGGGGACAGAGAGCACCTGAGACAGAATTCATGTCTGTCTATAACCTGATCTCAGGAGTGGCCCAGCTATTTTTTTGTTGCAGTTTGGCCAGGGCTCTGCCACCCTCGGTATATGGGGCTGGTGCCCTACCCACTGAGCCACAGGCGCCACCCAAAGCAGAATGTTTTTTGTTTTTCTTTGAGACAGAGTCTCACTATGCCACTGAGGCATAGTGCAGTGAGGTAGAGTGCTGAGGCATCACATCTCACAGCAACCTCAAACGCTTAGGCTTAAGCAATTCTCTTGCCTCAGCCTCCCAAGTAGCTGGGACTGCAGGCACCTGCTACAATGCCCAGCTATTTTTTGTTGCAGTTGTCATTGTTGCTTAGCTGGCCCGGGCTGAGTTCTAATCCGCCAGCCTTGGTATATGTGGCTGACACCATAACCACTGTGCTTCAGGTGCTGAGTGCAAAACTCAGTTTCTGAATGTCTGCCCCTAGACCTAGCCCTTCAGTATTTTTCAATGTCGTAGGCATTTGGGTGCTCATGCCAGAGATGTGCAGACTGGCCTTGATGTTGCTGTCCTTCCTGTCTCCATACTGACCCTGTTGGTGGTCCAAGTGACTCAAAGCCATGCATCCCATGTCTCTGCCACCATCCTAGCCAAAGCCCTCATTTGTTCCTTAGATTACAGCAATATCCTCTAATTTGGGGTCCCCAAGGCCATTCTTCTTGACCCTTCCTTGCTAGTCCACTCCAATTAGCAGCCCACAGTGATCTTTGAAAAGATCAATATCCTTAAAACTATTTTATTTATTTATAGACAGGGCCTTGCTCTCTTACTCAACTGCATTGCAGTGGTGTCTTCATAGCTTACTGTGCCCTGAAACTGAGTACAAGCAGTCCTCCTGCCTCAGCCTTCTGAGTGGCTGGATTACAGGCATGCCCTGGCTATCCTTTGTTGGCACTTCATATGACAACCCGAGTCTTTGTCAGGGCCTGCCTCGGCCTCTGCCAACTTCCTCAGCTTCTCAGATGAGTCCTCACCTGCTGTGTGGCAGCCAGCAGTCCTCTCTTCCCCCTCAGATAGCGTATGTTCCTTCCCAGATACCTCAGTGCTCTGTGGATCTGGTCAGGGATGCCTCCTGACTCCCACAGGCTTTAGACACTTTGGCCTTGGGACCCCTTTGTAAACATTTTAAAATATATATATTTTGTTTTTTATGTACTTATTTTTAGAGAGAAGGTCTTGCTCTGTTGCCTGGCCTGGAGTGTGATAGCATTATCACAGCACACTATGACCTCAAGTGATCCTCCTGCCTTAGCCTCCCAAGTAGCTGGGAGTACAGATACATGCCACCATGTCCAGCTAAGTTTTCTGTTTTTTTGTAGAGCTTGGGTCTCACTCTTGCTCAGGCTTAAAAAATTACACTTTGACTTCATTAGTGCCAAGGAACAGAATCTAGGTTGGATACATTTCTTTTTTGTTACTGTAATAAAATGCACTTGACAAAGTTAACAATTACCATTAGAATTTTTTGACAAAAATTGTATGTACTTACGGTGTGCAACATATTTCACACTGTAGATTGGCCAAATCAAGCCAATTAACATATACATTACCCCATTTTTATTCTCTTAGCAGCTCTCAAGTAGACAATACATTGTTTCTAACTATAGTCACCATGTTGTAACATTAACCATTTTTTAAAGTATGCAATTAGGTTGTATTTAATACTGCAGACTGTACTGGCCCCTGGCCTGTCAGGAATGAGGCCACAGAGCAGGAGGTGAGTTGCCCGGATGCTGCATCTGTATTTAAAAGCCACTCCCCATCACCGGCACCACGGCCTGAGCTTGGCCTCCTGTCTGATAAGCGGCGGCATTAGATTCTCACAGGAGCGTGGATGTACTGTGAACTACACCTGCATGCGAGGGATCTAGGTTGCCCCCTTCTTATGAGAATACAATAATGTAGATCATATGATAATGTAATGTAATAATAATAGAAATAAAATGCACAATAAATATCCTGTGCTTTTGAATCATCCCCAAACCGCCACCACCACCTCTTCCATCTGTGGAAAAATTTTGTTCCATGAAACTGGTCCCTGGTGCCAAAAAGGTAGGGGACTGCTGATTTGATACATTCCCACTGTTGTGCAGCCACTACCTCTATCTTGTACTGAAACGTCACCCCAAAAGGAAACCCTATATCCATAAAGCAGATACTCCCCATAATCCCTTCCTTCCAGCCTCTGAGGACCACTGGTCTGCTTTCTGTCTCTATTGATTCGTCTATTCTGGATGTGGAATAATAACAGTATTTTCTTTTGTATGGGGTTTCTTTTACTCAGCATGGTTTCGAGGTTCATACACAGTGCAGTATGTGTTGGTGCTTTATTTTTTTAATGGTTGAATGATACTCCATTATATGCACATGCCACATTTGGTTTATCCATTCATCAGTTGGTGGACATTGGGTGGTCTCCTCCTTTTTTTGCTATTGTGAATAGTGCTGCTATGAACATTCATATACAAGTATTTGTCTGAATGCCTGTTTTCAATTCTTTTGGGTATGTACCTAGGAATAGAATTGCTGGACTCATTACGCTTCTGATTTTAAAAGATTAAAATCTCCTGATTAAAAACATTTTTATCTGGCTCAGTGCCCATAGCACAGTGGTTACAGTGCCAGCCATATACTCAGAGGCTGGCGGGTTCAAACCCAGCCCGGGCCAGCTAAACAACAATGACAACTACAAAAAAAAAAAAAATAGTCGAGTGTTGTGGTGGGCACCTGTAGTCCCAGCTACTTGCTTGGCTGAGGCAAGAGAATGGCTTAAGCCAAAGAGTTTGAGGTTGCTGTAAGCTGTGATGCCACAGCACTTTACCGGGGGTAACATAGTGAAACTCTGTCTCAAAAAAGAAAAAAACGTTCTCATCAGCCCCTAAATACATTTTTTGTAAGCCTGAGCACCTTGCCTACTGTGCCTGATGGTTACATTGACCCTGCATTCTCTTTCTCTGCCTGAACCGCTTCAATTATACCTTTGCTGCACCAGGAGAGTGGCGTTTCCAGCTAGCCAAATGTCTGTTGGGAACCTACTGTGCCTTGTAGAACAGAAAGGGCCCACCAACATGATAGTGGATGTGGAGCTATTCTCTGTTCCCATCCCAGAAGAAACATGAATTGATTGCAATGATTGTGATAGTCTGAGTTCAAGGCAGAGAACTCTTCTGCACATTTGCATAATTAGCTCAACATCCAGCTCTCTCAGCTGCAACAGGGGCATGCAGAGCCTGCCCCAGGCCTCTAGCTCCTGGCTGGCATATAGGCAGACGGTTCTTTTTGTTGTTGTTGTTAGGGCCTCACTGTGTTGCCCAGGTTGTCCTTGAACTCTTAGGCTTAAGGGATCTTCCAACTTCAGCCTCCCACCTTGCTTCCTGAGTAGCTGGGACTACAGGCATACCACTGTGCCTCGCTGGCCAGGGTCTTCTTGTTTTCCGGCTCGCATTAGCCCCCTTCCCTTGATGAGCCTGATTTTAGTAAAAGAGAAATAAGTGATTCCCCCAACCCCTGGCCTTGAGTACTGGGTGTTAGATAGTGGAATATAACCAAGTTAGGTTGACCTAATTATTTTTTTCAAGATCTTAGACTTATATTCTTATGTTAACTGGAAAATCTCAAATAAACTTGAACTTCATGAAGAAAGAAACTCCAAGTAGAATAAGCCATGGAAGAAGGTATGAGGCTTTCCCTAGCACTCTACGATGGATCTCCTCGGGTATTTTTGTAGTAGCCCAATGGTAGCTGAGAAGGAAGAGGAGAACCATGCTTTGTTTGAACACTACTTCTCTTTCTACGTTAAACCCAAGAGCATTTTTCTCTTGCTGTTTCTTTCTTTTCCGTGGTCATTAGGCTAACCTAGTACAGGGTTTTATCAAAAGAGGTGAAGTATCTAAATGTATCAGACTTACATTCTAAATTTACCTTTGTATGTTTCATTATTCGTCCACATACCAGGTGGTTAAAAGGAAGGGTCTGGACAGGTCTTGTTCTTACCATTGATTCTTCCCTATGCTGATGTTTATAACAAGAGAAGATTATAATCAGGAAAAATTCCGAACCAGTTTTTTCAATCAAGCCCACAATATTTTCCATCCTCCCTTTTAATTACATTTGCTCTGTGGTTTGGTTAAGCAGACCATAGTGCTTGCTGCCTAAATGATTTTCCAACTACCAAATGACTATGTCCCTGAAGATGTCCCACATCATTTCCTCTGTGTTTCTAAGCAAGCTGTCTTTCAGGACATTGAATTATGCTCTTTATTATGATATATAATTATGGCATCAATGTCTATACACCTTTTGTTACAAATATATGCTAATTATTCTTTCTTGTTTCAAGACTATTAGAGCGGTTCTGAGGCATGAAAAGGTCCTGTCAACTGAGTAAATATTGAAAAGAAGAGTAGGAGGAAAACCCAGAGAAAGCAAGTTTCATGGATTAACCTACAAACTTTACACTCGCCATGATGTCGCTCAATATTTTTGACAGTTTTTAATTGGTGAGTTTACCTACCTTCCTTCAAATTATTTCGTGAAATCAAATGGATCATTATGAAGCCTAGAGACTCAGTCATCTTTTTTTACCCCGTCAGAATTAGCTCCATTTGGAGTTGTGCAAATGATATTTGTCATTACTTAGCAAATGTTTCACCGTGTTGGAAAAGGGCCTCTTAACTTTTGTCATGAGCTCAAGATGTGAATAAATTCCGAGGCAGTACAGGATGGCTAATGGGTCTGGGAAACCTGAGAGCACAGGCCAAGACTATCAGAGTTTTAAAACGTAAGGAGCAGAAAGAGTAAAAAGATTTTCTGAATCTAAGATACTGTGATTTTCCCTGAGGCTTCCTATTTTATGGGAGAAACTAGACATGAAAGGTTTTTTTTTTATCCTGTTTGGTAATTTCTCTTCCCTCTACTTTAGTTTCATGTTGGTTTTACATCTTTTACTGTGATTTATAGGTCTGGTTTTAATTTAAAATTTTGAACATGGGACTTGGGCCCCTTAACAGTCTTAATTCTCAATGATGGGATCTGCTCACTGAAACCATTCTATGTAAAAGCCCAGAAATAGGCAGGGAGTCATAGGAGGCACATAGTAAAACTCAGAGATGAAATCTGGGCTGTGCAAGCCTGGTAGCGGGAAGGACTCTAGGTCTGCCTGTCCGTGCTGGACAGCTGGGTGGGGAAGGCGTGTGTCTGGGAGGACTCTGTTCACGATATGCCCATTACGATAATAAAGCAGAGCCTATCAAGGCTTTGCCAGAGTTAATTAGCTTTCCCCATTATCTGCTGTTTCATTACCTTCTGAAGTTTCTTACGGAAAGTCTCGCAAGAGGTGTTTTATGAGCAAGTTATAACTGTTTTTATGGATTTTGGTGATTTAGACCAGATTCATGACCCACAACCACATTTACCATTATGAAGAATATAGACTTTATTTTCTGCAGATTTTGTGCAGTGAATATCAATTTTTCCCTCCTGTGAGGGAAAGAATGGTGTTTTGAGACTTATTTTTTCTTTACAACAGAAGTGAAAATGACAGGAGATTTTGAGATATGTGACCTAACACTTGCCCCTCTTTGAAATCCCAGGAACCTGAATTCCCTGTGAGCACTCAGGGCTGCAGGGGCTTGCACAGGCTGCTACAGGGGGAGAGAAGAGGGGTCCTTCAGACCAGAGTTGGGGCTCCTGAAAGGCTTCTCGGAGGAGTGACAAAAGCTGGAGGTGGAGAGTTGGGCAGATAAGAAAGGCAAATTGGCTTGTCTACTTTGCTTGGCACTATTGATGTCCTCGGGGCTTAGGAGAGGACCTGTTGAGTTGTAGCAGGCAGTCCACAAGTACTTGTACTTTAATTTTAAATTAAAACCAGATCTATAAATCACAGTAAAGGATGTAAAACCTATGATTGAGGTAAAGGCTACACACGTGTTATCCTTGCAAAGTAACACGCTTGCGTTGGCCCCTCTGGAGACAGAATACCTTAACCCAGTGCAAACACTTTGGGCAGCAGTAGTCTTTGGGAAGAAAATCTTAGGGGCAGATGGTGCCTCAAGAAAAAACTCCCTGTGGGGCCGTCTCTCTCTTTAGCACCTGTGTTAATGTCATTGATTGGAAAACTGCAAGGAAAAAAGCAAGGAGGTGAGGGCTTATTGTGATGGCCTGAAGTTCCTTATGAGTGGAATGTGGCTCCTGCCTTGGCTCACAAAGGGTGTGTGGGACTCTGTGGATGTGGCAGCAGTCTTGGGGAGACACCAGGTAACCGCTGATCAAGCCAGAGTAACTAGCTATCTGCGGGCAAGAGTTTGGGCAAGACTAAAGTGAGCATTTGCTCATTGTCTTCACTGGTGGATATTCTCAAAGGCCTGATGGGATTTTTCTTTCAGCCTCTCCGTCAGTGAAACAGCAGGTAGGAATTAATGTGTCTGCACTGCTCTAAACAGAAAATATGTCGATTTACTACTTTCTCCTAATATGTTAGAAGCAGTCCTGCAAATTCACACTGTCCTGGAAGCAGCAGGGAGAACTACCTCACAGGGCACCGTGATTTCCCTAACTTTCATTCTGATCTTTTTTGCAGGAAATAATTTAGCAGAAAAGGAGGGAACAAAGATGTTTTATATTTTATTTTTTTAGTAGGATTCCAATAGGATTCTTTCCTCCCCTGCCCTTTGCCTCTAACCACTCCTAGGGACGTGTCAGTATGTACAAAAATGGTCAGCAGAGACTTTGCTCTGGTCACTCTGCCATTGGAGAGAATTTGATGACTGCTCCTTCATGAGCTATGGCCTCCTGTTCTCTTGCCTCCTGCCACCTCCAAAATAAGCCTGGGTGTCAGGAGGGTGACTGGGGGATGGTAGCCTGGATGCACAGTTGAGGTAAAAGGCATGAGGTCCCTTGTTGGAACTAGGATTGTGCAACTAGGAAGTGTCAACATGTCCTTGTCCCTCCCTGGGTGAAAGAGGCTTGAAAATTATTTTGATGCAAGGCTGACACCGCAAAACTTTTGCATCAGGTAGAGAAAGATGACCCTCTGGGCAGCTGCAGCCCCCTTCAGGACTTGGGGCTTGGCAAGGGGAGCTTGGGCTGGATTTTTGTCCTTGCTTGCACAGGCTGTCCTGGAACGACCTGTGGAACTGTGCATAGTGGCTCTGATCTGAAGTGCCCCTTAAGAAATGGTGATATTGCTCCTGGATATCCTTTTCTCTCTGCTCCTCTCTCGTCTTTCCCCTGGTACCTTCAAACTAGACCTCCAGAGTCAGCACACTATCTAGGTATCTGTTCTTAGACCTCAAATCTTTCCCCCTCATCCTTCATTAAAAATACTCACCCTATGTTCCATTTCTCAAGACTACCATGGGGCAGACATTAGTCTGGCTAATAAATCGATGTTAAGCTGCTGATTGATAATATGTTATTAATACATTATTCCTCCAGATGGAAGCTGGTGAATATTTATAGATTGGGCCACAGTGTTTACATTTCTTTTCTTTTCTTTTCTTTTTTTTTTTTTTGAGACAGAGCCTCAAGCTGTCTCCCTGGGTAGAGTACTGTGGCATTACAGCTCACAGCAACCTCCAACTCCTGGGCTCAAGCGAGTCTCCGTCCTCCGCCTCCCAAGTAGCTGGGACCACAGGTGCCCACCACAAAGCCCGGCTATTTTTTGGTTGCAGCTGTCATTGTTGTTTGGCGGGTCCAGGCTGGATTCGAACCCGCCACCTTAGGTATATGTGGCTGGTGCCTTAGCCATTGAGCCACAGGCACCGAGCCACAGTGTTTACATTTCAAGAGACACCTTTCACGCCCTTAATCCAAAAGGAGATGGACGTTGTGAATTTCATGTTCTATGGCATGGCCGATAGAACGATATTTTAGGGCCAAGTTTTCTTGCATTTTTCAGGCACACTATTTAGATAGCTACTCTCTTTGTGGAAAAAGTAAATTCATCTGACAACCAAAAATGACATTCTAAAGTGCTGGCGGTATAGGCATGGTGGTTCACACCTGGAATTCCAGCACTTCCAGAGGCTGAGGTAGGAGGCTGGCTTGAGCCCAGGAATTCGAGACTAGCCTGGGCAACGTAGTGAGACCTTGTCTCTATTTAAAATAAAGTACTGGGCAAATTGAAGAGGCATATTTATAAACATTTCAAGATTTGGTTTTTAAATAAATATTAATGACACTATCCTAACATTTTGTAGGTTGCAGCTCGTATCTGCTTTCCTTGCTGAACACTTTCCCCTTCTTTACTGTCAGTGGCCTGTGACTTTATTAAACTTATCTAAATTCAGTATATTGTTAGATACAGTGAATTTGTCCAGGAACAACCAGAACATCCTGGAGTAAATCAGTGTTTGTCACAGCAGGGTGCAGGCCCTCAGGCGACTCTCATCTCCCTTTCCTTCTCCTCTTCACCCTGGAGACTTCAATGACCCTCTACCTTCTTAAAAACAACTATTTTGAGAAAATTTTTGAGCATAGAGAAGCTGCAAAATAGTCCAGAAAGCTCCTGCATACCCTTCAGCCAGCTTCCCCTGACATTAACATTGTGCATGACAACAACACAAGGACTTAACTTAACACTCCCTGCTTGCACCAGGCTGTCCTGGAATGGCCTGTGTGACTGTGCATCGTGGCTCCGATCTGAAGTGCCCCAAATGAGCCAAACCTTTATTTAAATTTCACCAGTTTTCCCACTTCAGTCTGTTCTGTCCTCCAGCCATAGGGCTCCCATCACCCTTAACTGTCATGTCTCCTCAGTCTCCTCGGTTCTGTGATGATTCCTCAATCTTCTTTTCCTTTCATGATTGACACTTTCAAAGAGCAGTGGCCAGTAATTCTGTGGAATGTCCTTTGATTTGAGTCTACCAGTTTCTCATGATTAGACTGAGGTTATGCATTTGTAAGAGGAATGCCTCAGAAATGATAGGTTTGGGGGCAGCGCCTGTGGCTCAAGGAGTAGGGCACTGGCCCCATATACTGGAGGTGGTGGGTTAAAACTCAGCCCCCACCAAAAACTAGAAAAAAAAAAAAAGGAATGATATGTTCTTCTCAGTCCAAACATGGGATGGGGCATATGATGTCAATATGTCCTATCACTGGTAACGTCAACCTTCAGTGATATCTGCTGGATTTATCCAATGAAAAGCTATTATATCTTTGGTAATTGATAAATATCTTAGAGGAGATACTTTGAGACTGTGCAAATATCTGATTTTGCCTCAAACACTTTCCTGCTAATTTTAGAAACTATTGATGACTCTTGGCTGTAACAGTGATTACTATGTTTCTCTAATAGTAATTTTCTATTTCCCTTATTTCTTCTACATTAATTGGTTGGAATTTTTCTATAAGAGCTGTGCTTTCTTCTGCATTCATTTATGTACTCAGTTTTATATTGAATAGATCAAATGTATTGATAGTATCATAAATATTTTTATTTAAGGATTATAATCCCGTATTTGCTCACATGGTGCTAGTCTGGCATACCCTTCAGGATGCCTTCATCAATTTTTTTTGTGCCCCTCCCTACTTTCTGGCACCATGAGATACTCCAGACTCATACTTTCTCTATCCTAGCCCTGGAATCATTCACTTCTCCAAGGAGCCCTGGATCATTTTACTGGAGAATGGTATTTAGAACCCAGGATCTGAGTGCAAGGTATGCTCATTGTTATTAGGGTGTCACTGCATCTAAGCTTTCCTAGCAGACAGGACTAGGAAATATATGTATTGCTCCCTGTATATGTGCATGTATATTTATTTTTACATTATCCTTCTGGACATATATTGGGGTAATAAAATCTCAGGAATTCATACTAGTGCCTCCAATTCCAATCCCAAAATCTCAGGGTTCATTCTAGCATCCCTTTTTTTTAAATTTAAATTTTAATTAATTAATTTATTTTTTGAGACAGAGTCTCCCTTTGTCAGCCTGGGTAGAATGCCATGGCATCATAGCTCATAGCAACCTCAAACTCCTAGGCTCAAGGCTGGGTACGGTGGCTCACGCCTGTAATCCTAGCACTCTGGGAAGGAGAGGTGGAGTTTCAGATCAGCCTGAGCCAGAGCGAGACCTTGTCTCTAAAAATAGCCGGGCATTGTGGTGGGTGCCTGTAGTCCCAGCTACTTGGGTGGCTGAGGCAAGAGAATTGCTTAAGCCCAAGAGTTTGAGGTTGCTGTGAGTTGTAATGTGATAGCACTCTACTGAGGGTGACAAAATGAGACTCTGTCCCCCCCCTTCAAAAAAACCCCCAAAACTCTTGGTCTCAAGTGATACCTCCCAAGTACCTGGGATTATAAGTGCCCGTTGCAATGCCCAGTTATTTTTAGACAGTGTGTGTGTGTGGGCGGGGGGGGTTCTCACTCTTGCTAAGGCTTGTCTCAAACTCCTGAGCTCAGGCCATCCACCCTCCTTGGCCTCTCAGAGTACTGAACCACTGAGCCCTACCATTCCTTTTTTTTTTTTTTTTTTTTCCCCGAGACAGAGTCTCAAGCTGTCACCCTGGGTAGAGTACCATGGTATCATAGCTCATAGCAACCTCCAACTCGGGCTCAAGTGATCCTCTTGCTTCAGTTTTTCAAATTTTAGTAGAGATGGGGGTCTCACTTTTGCTCAGGCTGTTCTTGAACTCATGAGCCCAAGCTATCCACCCACTACAGCCTCCCAGAGTACTAGGATTACAGGTGTGAGCCACCATGCCCAGCCCCATTCCTTTTTTTTATTAAACTTTTTTTTTTTGTTGTTGTTGCAGTTGGCTGGGGCTGGGTTCAAACTCCCCACCCTCAGTCTGTGAGGCCGACGCCCTACTCACTGAGCCACAGGCGCCGCCCTTAAACATTTTATTTTTATTTTTATTTTTAGCTTCTTTCTTTGACAGTGATGAACCTGGTTCTTCTTATCTACAATATTTACTTGACCTTAGCATAAATGTACCACATAGTTATTAGGTTGCTAACCTCTGCTCCTATGAGAAACCAGCTTTCTATCTTGACTCTGCTTTGCCTTGGGTAAGCCTGACTCTCAGTCAGGCTCTCTCCATGTGGTAGCCCAGCATCTTTAAGCTTCCATTCTCCTCATTTACTAACCTTTGAAGAAAGACTGCTTTTTTCTCTTTCCCAGGAGTTTCAGAAAAAGTTGTGAGATGGACTGACTGGGTTCTGTGTTCATCCCTGATCCATTAACTGTTGCCTGAGGAATGGAATGACTTAAATGGTTAGATCTGAGATGCATGTCCACCTTTGAGCCTGGGAAGTGGTGACTGCCCCAGCCAAACCTTGCAGCACAGCAGAGATGAGCAGTGGTTGTCTAAAGAAAATTAGAGTTGGCTTGGCACCTGTGGCTCAAGTGGCTAAGGTGCCAGCCACATACACCTAAGGTGGTGGGTTCAAATCCAGCCTGGGCCCACCAAACAACAATGATGGCTGCAACCAAAAAAAAAAAAAAATAGCCAGGCGTTGTGGTGAGTGCCTGTGGTCCCAGCTACTTGGGAGGTGGAGGCAAGAGATTGGCTTGAGCTGAGGAGTTGGAGGTTGCTGTGAGCTGTGATGCCATGGCACTCTACCCAGGGGGACAGCTCAAGGCTCTGTCTAAAAAAAAAAAATGAAAATTAGAGTCCTTAGCCAGGCGATGTGGTGGGCACCTATAGTCCCAGCTACTTGGGAGGCTGAGGCGAGAGAATCCCTTAAGCCCAAGAGTTTGAGGTTGCTGTGAGCTGTGACACCACAGCTCTTTACTGAGAGTGACATAGTGAGACTCTGTCTCAAAAAAAAAAAAAAAAATTAGAGTCCTGGTAGCAGAAGAAAACAACAATCCATGCAGATCAAACCTACAGAGACCCCTGTGTCATCAAACAGTAGTGTAGCAATGCCAATTGATGGCATGGCAGCATTGTGGAGCATGGGGTGATTGTGGGAGAGCACAGGTAATACTTCTGGAGACAGCCACCAAAAAGTGATTATTAAAAAACGTATGTGCTGTTGATATGAAAGAGGAACATTGCTCCAGTTTAGCAAGAATTATTGTGAAGCTTGTTAGCTTGAACTAATTTAAATGGGAATAAAGAGATGCTTGATAGTTTGAATGTTTTTTGTTCAAATTCATGACAAAACTCTATGACATACCTTCCACACTCTGTTTATTTCCCACAGGTCAATGTGCCCAAGATTTGGGCAGCTGCTACTTTGTGGCCAGGACTGTCCCATGCATGGATCAGGAGGGGCCAGGTGAGCCTTCCGAAGTGGCAGACAGCAGATGTTCAGGGTAACTTTTTTCTATTACTAGTGAAATGTAGTTGCTTTTATACAGTGGAAACACTTAGAAATCCAATCTGTTTTTGCAAGATTTGAAAGCCATAGAAAACTAAGTAAGATGCAGAAGGTTTTAATGTGTTTTTTCTTAAGAAGTAGAGTTAACAAATGCTGTTTAGTTTTGGGCTTTAGTTAGCCACCTGTCTTTTTTTTTGAGACAGTCTCACTTTGTTGCCCTTAATAGAGTGCTGTGGTATCATAGCTCACAGCAACCTCAAACTCTTGGGCACAAGTGATTCTCGTGACTCTCTCTAGTAGCTGGGACTGTAGGCGCCCGCCACAATGCCTGGCTGTTTTTTTTTGGTTGTTGTTGTTTAGCAGGCCTGGTCCAGGTTTGAACCCACCAGCCGGGCGCACATGGCCAGTGCTATGGGTGCAGAGCCTAGTGACCTGTCTTGAGTTCAAGACAATTCCAAGGACGAACTTGGGGTCTCTGTTAGCTTCATGCTTGGCAAGAGTAATGTTTTCCTTGGCATGCTCAGTAACCTTGCTGATAACTATTACTCCCTCTTTATAGCCTTATGTCTAATTAATATTTCATTTACACAGAAAGAAATTTCTTTAATTAAACATTACATTTCATTAAGCCAGCATTCTGCAAAAAATCAGAGTGTAACTAGACTTTATAACTCCCAACCTCTTTTAAAAACCATCTGTATCTTTAAAGGGGCTTGGCCCTTTTTCTCTTCTGAAATGTTAGAATGAATCTGTAATGGATTACAACAGTTTTTCTGCAGCTACCCAGTGGTTTAATCACAATGCAAAAACAACATTGCTAATCGGAACAATCTACATGGACGACAACTCATTGAAATAACTATCAATTAACAACATAATTGTCAGTTATAAGTTGCCAACATTAAAATAGGCAATTGTTACTTCTATGAGGCTTTTGTGCTTTTTAAAATTTTTTCCCCTTCTTCACAGGGTGTGGATATAGGGCAGGGGCCTGGGTGGAAAAGTTTAAACTGATGACCAAGTTAATTGCTTTAATCATTGGGTCTTTTTTCTTACAGGTCATTCAGAAGTGAAAACAGTGGTGCTAGTCATAAAATTTCATTCCAGGCATGGTAGGTCATCCTTGCCTTGGTTCTGAAGTCTATATGTCAGGTCTATATTCTCTTTAGTCAGGGGCTGTTGGAGACAGATCATGACACTCGAATTCTGTGTTATTCTGTTGTATCAAGATCATGTCAAGAAAAACCCAGTCTCTATAGGAAGGCAAAGTCCCCTTTTGCTAGAGCAACTGGAAAGAATTAAACCCCGTCTTGTCAGGATAGAGACCTCAATGTCTCCGTTCTATACTGTTCAATATAGAGGTTACCTCCCACCCCTGCCACCCCAAACCTCTGTGGGTGAGTGTGCAAACAACGGCAGAAGGAAAAGATTCCAGACGCGGTGAGGAAAGGGCACCATGAAAGTCGAAAGTGCCACGATCACTTGTTGGGTTTGCATATCTCTCGCTTGGCAGAAGACAGATGCTTTAAGGCAGAACCAGGTTCCTTGTCATGAGCTACCACCCTCAGGAAGACCTACCCATAGGTAGAATCCAATTTGTGCTTGGGCACAAGACGCTTCGTGGTACAAGTTCATGTTCCATTAGCCAAAACTTAGCTAAAATCGGAATTATGGCATAACTGTAACTAGTTCTTTTGCCTCAGCCCAGCTGATCCCCATCGTCAGGTGGTGCTTCTTGTTTTGAAGACAGAGTCTGACTTGGAACTTGCAACAGACAACCACCTTCCTCCATGAAGGGCATCGTGATAGAATATGGAGAGAACTGGCTCTCAAATCCGATCCCTAAAATGGGAGTAGCTACCATTGTTGAATTACTGTCAGAGTGTGGTCAGGTTCTTTCCTTGGATCTTATATTTCTAACTTCTGAATGATGAGAATAATTCCATCTTGCAGTGTCATTTAGGGGGTTAAGTGACACTTCCAAAGTGCCTGATGCAGTGTTGTTATTTTCAAGCAGCAGGTTAATATTAATCTTAAAAGGAAGCAACAAAGACACTTTTATTACTGACAAATGTTTAAGTTTTGGTTCTTTGATCTTAACGAAAAGGAATTTGAATTAAAGTTTTAAAAATGGTCATTAATTACTGTTTCCATCTTACAACTCGCTTTTTAAATTCAGTGAACTGTAATTGTTATGATAATGTAAAATAACTTTATTAACCATAAGCTCCTGCATCAAGCTTTTCTGTGCAAATGGGTAGGTACTGTTTATAAACAGTGTTTAATAATTAGAATATAGCAAATATCCTCTGTCTTCCCTCCACAGTTACATCATTGGACCGTAGGTGGTATAGACAGCATTCTGAAGAGGGCCAGAACTTTCTATTATCCTAATTCAAACAATCCTATCGTACTTGGAGAAGACGTGATTCTGCTTTTTATGCTCATCAGCTTAGAGTGGATGGGGGGCACTGTTTAAGTGCCACAGAATGAGCTTCCCAATTATTTAGTGCTTTGCATATTTTCCCCTAAACGCTTCCCTTAAGGCAGCCCATTGTTGTGCTTGTCGTGTCCCCTTCAGCGCGCCCAGACATCTGTATGCTTCTCCAGCTGCGTGGGAGATACACTTCACCTTGTGGCTCCACCCTTCGAAGGTTACATTTGCTGCATGGAAGAACAGTTGACTTTGCTGATAGGGAATGTCTCATTGCACCCCTTTTCCACACCATCTGTCTGACCTGGACTCATTCCAAACGCTACGGCTTTGCTGGCAGAATGGTCTTCCTGCTACAGAAGTTTTGTAATCTGCTAATTGACAGGGTAAGGAAAATTTATATTTGGGTTACAGCTGAAAAGTTGGATGTTTCTTTGATGGGGCTTTAAATACTGACATATGCTGCCTTGGGTTTTGATTTTAGGCCTCCCCGTCTGAGCACAATCATGCGCTCTCCCCTGTGTTCTCTGCCTCATTGAGAAGATGGCAGCCTTTGGAGAAGAACACCAGGATGATCTACCCGGGAATTATCATCTACTTAGTTTACTCATTAAGCAATGATTTTATTATTATTATCTCTTTGTAGTATGAGACAGATGGCAAAGAAAGAGTTTGCTTTACTGAACAAGACGCGGTGTGGGGCATGGCAGATCTCTGAATGGTTAACATCTTCAGCAGTTATTCTAATAAGCATTTTTGCTTTTGTACAGGGCCTGGTCCTGTACTCAGCTCTTATGTGCAAAGCTGTTCTCAATTCTTCTTCTTCTTTTTCTTTAGACACAGGGTCTCACTATGTTGCCCAGGCTGGAGTGCAGTGGGTATTCACAGGCACACTCCTAGCACACTATACCCTCTAACTCCTGTGCTCCAGCGATCCTCTTGCCTCAGCTTCCAGAGTAGTCAATTCTTTTTTTCTATATGTGGGCTAAGGGCAAAAGAATCCTAAAGAAGGAAGTATCATTAAAATCATGCTGTTCCAGTTGACATTTGTGGCTGCCCTCATCTTCACATTGTGCTTTAAAACTCAGTATGAGAACCCCCTGCTTAAGTGAGTATAATCATGCTCACTGATCCAAACCCAAGTCCCTACAGCAGGGTCTCTCTGCACAGAAGCTCCACACACACGTTGCAGGTAGTGCATGAGTGTGGTGTGCCACTGTGACCCCAGACACCCTGGGCCCTCTCCCAGTTGCAGCCCCCTCAGCCTGCATCGGAGCACTGATCAGCAGAAAGAAAGATGAGAACGAAAGACGATTTATTCCATACCTTTGAAAACTTCAAAGAAAGTGTTCCCAATCTGGTTCTGATGATCCATGTCTCAGTGCAAAGCATATATAAATATCTAAAATCTGCACACTGATGGGAAATAGTTTTTGGGAAGTCAGATTTAATCCCATGAGCCAAATGATCACTACCAACAGCGATCAGGGAAAACCAAAGTCCGCAGCAAATTTTAATTTGGCAAATGCATAAAATGTTCAAAAGAGCAGAGGTCTCATTTACATTCCTCCCTCTTATATGGGATTTTCTTCTATATTAGTAATTAAAGGGTGCAGGCTATGGAGGGCAACTATATCACATAATAGCCATCGGGGGACACACTAACAACTTCCTTGAAGTAACGCACACTAGGGTGTTTATGGTTCAGTGTCACATAGACTCTCTTTGATCTAAATTAGGATTCATTGGCAAACTCACAATAGGCTCCACATGTATCCTTCTCAACCTCTTTCTTTTAATCATGGAAATTAGAGATGGAAAATACCCATTAAGTCACTTAGTCCATTTCCCTGCTAGGGTGAAATTGTTGCCTGTGTTACATGGGTAGTGCGTGGTCCAGCTTAAATGTAAATGTCTCAGGGGGGTTGCAGGCTCCAGATTTTATAATTTTCTTTCCCTTTAGAGGGAAATTTGGAAGGGAAGACTACAAAACAGAGGAAGAGGTTTTGTCCCCTCCTTTTGAGTTGGAGGTAATGGGGGTGGGATAGGCAAATGTTCTCATCTCGTGTCACCTTTCTGGAAACCACACCTCTTGCTCTGGCAGTCCCATCACTCATAAGATACACAGATAAGTTCAGCTCAATGAACTATCCAGATTCCTGAGCTTTTCCCATAAACTTGAGTACGCACTCTGGGATTGGTGAGGGAAGATGAGGTCCGGGGAAGGGAAGCCTGTTTAATTGAGGCTCCCTCATTGATTAGTGGTGAACAACAGATTACTTCTGATTGATATGCAAAGTCATGGCTGCAGTGTGAGCTCACCCTTGGGTCACCGCCTATCTTCTTCTGCTGAGTGGCCAGGGGAGGTATTTTCATCCTTCCAACATTTGACACCTGAAAGATGAGAATCGTGTGCTGTTGCACAATGAATTCCCTGCCTGACTCGTGTGCAGCAACAGAAGGAAGATTGTCACTCAGCACCTGCCAACATCTCTAGCTGTTGAGGTTAGTTCTATGGGAAAGTCACAAAAGCCCACTGACCATCTCTCCAGTGAGATCTCTCCCAGAGGAGCTTAGCAGGGGCTAAGCTTCAGAAGGGAAAAGATATCCTGGTGTTAAACTTCCTCAACTAAGAGAGAGAGGAAACAAAAAGAAACAATGGCCCATTATGAGATTGTATGACCTTGGGAGATTCCATAGGGGGAACATTTCCAATTCTGATCTTGAGTTGAAGTGTGACTATTCACATTGTAAATGGAAGGTTCATCTCCTAAATTTGCTGTGGATTTCATGAAATAGCTGACTTTACGAATCCATTTGAGAGAGGATCAGGTTTACTGCTTACTGTATAAAGCAATGGCAAGTTTCTAATAGATGGAAAACATTCTTTCAGAATGTCCAAACCTTGTGGCTAACATCAACTGTGCATTCTCGGGTTTGGCGGGGGGGGGGGGGGGGGGGGGGGGGGGGGGGTAAAAAGGTTAGTGGGATCCCCACAAAAATTTTTTTTAAAAAACCCCCGGAAAGGGAAACCAAAGG
>CAUYTI010064836.1:0-11650 GCA_963575145.1 Galago senegalensis
GCCTGTGGTCCCAGCTACTTGGGAGGCGGAGGCAAGAGACTCACTTGAGCCCAGGAGTTGGAGGTTGCTGTGAGCTGTAATGCCACAGCACTCTACCCAGGGGGACAGCTTGAGGCTCTGTCTCAAAAAAAAAAAAAAAAATACTACAGTAAAGGAGGAAATGTATATAGATTAGGCAAAAACAGAAACACCCTGACAATCTGAAGAACAGCTACATACATACATGGCAGTTCACCATGCCATTCTCTCTACTTTTAAATAAGCAAGAAAATATTTGTAAGAAAACACCTAAAACTGAGAATGCAACTAGCATCACATTAAGACCATTAGCAGGTGCAGCACTTGAGGTCATCAGGACAAAAAGACTTCTCTTTCTTTAAATATGTATTTCATAATGAAATGCTCACAGGACAAAAGTGAATTGTAGTAAGATAGCTCAGATGATGTGTCAGGGCTTTTAAAATTTACTTTCATGTGCTTGCTTCATGTTTAGTAGTGTTTAGTAGCATTCCAGAATAAGTTCTGTATAAAGACTTTCTGAACAACATGTAATAAAAATATAAAGGTTTTTCTAGTATATCATAACACATGTCCAATATTACTGTAAGACACAAGTACATATAATTATATATAAAATTTACATACACAACACAAATCTTATAGAAATCAACTACCCAATACAGAATATGGCTTTTATTCCCTTACCATCAATATTAAGCATCATTTTCCACATGGCAGGCCGAACAGATTGATGGAATCCAAACCATACTTCCCTGCCCCCTCCTAGAGGGTGGTCATATCCTTCTGGAGCTGAGAAAAAGGAACGCCCCACAGGTGTATATCTACAAAAATTAAAATGGCATGTTCAAACTTTTCCTTTCCATATAAATATTTAAATCTGCAGAACAAGGAAGACTAGAGTACAATTTATAATAATGATGCTTTTCATTATGAATATAAACATTTTCTGAACTTGTGAAAGCAAAAAGTACTAAATACCTTTCTAAATGAAAAAAATCCACCACTGTCATTCACCGAAATTCACCTTTCTCAAAACTAATGTTAGCTTGAAAAGAAAAAAATTTTATTTAATATGCTTTCTTAAAACTAGGTTTAAAAATGTTAACAGTTCCAACCTTAAAAATGCTAAGAGTAATTATTGATCAAAAAGCTATTTCTAAGGCCAAGCATGGTAGCTCACACTTATAATCCTAGCACTCTGAGAGGCTAAGGTGGGGGAACTGCTTGAGCTTGGGAGTTTGAGACTAGCTGAGTAAGAACAAGACCGCGTCTCTACTAAAAATAGAAAAATTAGCTGGGTCTCATAGTGGGCACTTGTAGTCCCAGCTACTTGGGAGGCTGAGGCAAGAGGATTGCTTGAACCAAAGAGTGTGAGCTTTCTGTGAGCTATGATGATGCCATGGCATTCTACTCAGGGTGACACAGTGAGACTCTGTTAAAAAAAAAAACCTATTTCTATAAATGTGCTTACAAGACATACTATTTTTCTTTAAAAAAAAAAAAAGTACTGATCTTGGCTTGGCTTCTGTAGCACAGTGGTTACAGCACCAGGCACATACACCAAGGTTGGCGAGTTCAAACCTGGCCCAGGCTACCTAAACAACAACTGCAAAAACAACAACAAAATAGCCAGGGATTGTGGTGGGTGCCTGTAGTCCCAGCTACTTGGGAGGCTGAGGCAAGAGAATTGCTTAAACCCAAGAGTTTATGGTTGCTGTGAGCTGTGATGTCACAGCGCTCTACCGAGGTCGACATAGTAAGACTGTGTCTCAAAAAAAAAAAAAGTAAAATACCGATCCTATGTGTGGATACACACACATATTCACACATGTAAGGTGCTAATGTGATTAAAAAGTAGCAATACTACTGTATAAACAGTGAAATTATTTATAAAACAAGATGATTTAACTATAGGAATATACCCAAAAATAGATCTAAAGTATTCATTAGAGTAGCTAAGCTAGTATTGTGCTAGAGGGCACAATAATGCTTGTTGACATATATAATTGTATATAATAAACAATGATGTGTAGTTTACTTGCAAAAGTTAAGAGAATTTTTTGTAACTTACTTCTGTCAATGAATCTGTATGCATACTATTCTTATTCTACATTTCAGTTACACAATCAAAATATACAAAACACAAAGGTTAACCAAGGGGAGCCTGCAAAACTCATTCTTGGGAGGAAAACTTTCAAATATAAAATCTAAAGAGAAAGAAAAGCCAGAAGCACCCACTTCATGGAGGGAAGATGTCGTAGCACCACATCAACGGCATGGACAGGGTTAGTGCTGATTGGCTTGTCTAATTCCAGTGGCTCAGGCAAGGTCCGTCCTGTCAGTACTTCATGCAATAGGTGCCAACTCACCCGAGAGACAAATTTGATTGACACCTTAAAAGGTCGATCTTTTCCACCTTCCCCAGGTAATGTGACATCTAAATCTACCTGTTGATGGGAAAAGAGTCAACTGGTAAATGTAGAAAAAGATAAATTATTTTAAATTTAACTTCTAAAAGTATGTAAGAGAAAACAAAGCAAAAATTAAAAATCAATCTCAATGTCAAATCAATAGACTAAAATTTATCATTTATTTTATTCTTTTTTTTGTAGACTAAAATTTAAATAACATAGTTATTCATACCAGCATTACTGATCACTGCAAAATACTGGAAATTACACAGATGTCCTAATATTTAGGCAAGTATTATAAAAAAATGAAGATCTCTTGAAATTGCTACAGAAGAATTTCCAAATTATGTTAAGTTAAAAAAGCAAAGTACAAAAGATCATAAATAGTATGACATCTTTTATGTAAGAAGGAAGGAAGAAATGAGAAAATATTCATACATATCTGCTTACTTTTGCAAAAAGAAACATAGAAAAGCAAGAACCAGAAACAAAGAAATTAGTTACTTTCAAAGGATGGGAGGGAATATTTGGAAGAAATAAGGGAGGAACAGTTTTGATGTTCAGAAGCATATTAAAGTTTACATTATCCAACAATTTTTTAAAATAAGCCAGGTATGGTGTCTCACACCTATAATCTCAGCACTTTGGGAGGCTGAGGTGGGAGGATCACTTGAGGCCAGGAGTTCAAGACTAACCTGGGCAACATAGCCAGACTCTGTCACTACAAAATATTTACTTAAATTAGCTGGGTGTGGTGGTGTACACCTATAGTCCTAGCTATTTGACAGGCTGAGGCAGGAGGATCGCCTGAGCCCTGGAGTTCGAAGCTGCACTGAGCTATTATCATGCCACTGCACTCCAGCCTTAGGCAATAGAGTGAGATTCTAATAAAAAAAAAAAATCAAGGATAGAGGGAAAAAATTAAAACTGACTATAAACAGAATAAAGTGAATCTAAATACATTTCAAATAAATAACATAATCACACTGAAAGAAAAAAAAAGCAAACACTAGATATACATACTCTTGAACACAGTATGTATTCTGACTCCAGTCTCAGTTCTGAGGGTAGAGAAAGGGCAGGTTTGGAAAATGGCAAACCAAACAAAACCTTGAACTCATTAATAGGTTTGTTTTCTGTAGCTGTATGAGTGTAGTAATTCATATTTTATATGCACTGAGAAAATGAGAAAAAGTGGTGACATTCTAGGGAGCCAGATGTCTAAAGAAGAAAGAAATATAAATCAGGGTTAAGGAAGGAAAGAATCCTGTAGGGATAGACTGGAATTGGAAAAATTAGATGTGAACTCATGTTTTCCAATAAACATACACTAGATTTACTATAGGAGGTATAACACTTATTTTTCTTGTCTGTTTTATGTATTTACATATTCACATTTTCTTACTCTGTACATTAAAAGGACTTAGAGCCCAAATACCCCAGAAACAAGAGCACACCTAGTACCCAGATTTTCATTTCAAAATACCATTCCCCAACTAAAAGAAACCAGGGTTCCTCTGAGAAATACTTAGTTGCAGGATTGTAGTAGAGAAAACGTTAAGATAAACGTGTACCAGAAGGTAATGCAGTATAGTCATATGCTGCATGATGATGTTTTGGTCAATGAGGGATCATATATACAACAGTGGTTCTAAAAGGTTATAATGGAGCTGCCTTGTGCAGGTATTTTTTTCTTTTATAATGTATTTTTAGTATACCTTGTCTATCTTTAGATTATTTACACACACAAATACTTAACCATTATGTTACAATTACCTAGAGTATTCGGTACAGTACCATGATGTGCACAGGTTTGTAACCTAGGGAGCAATAGGCCATAACACAGGTATGTAGTTGGCTATACTATCTAGGTTCATGCAAGTACACTGTACAATATTCACAAAATGATGAAATTATCTAATAACACATTAAGTGACTTGACTATTAACAAGAAACAAAAAATGTCATTTCAAAAGGACACAGACATCAGCTTAAAAGGCCTCTCACTGGCCAAATCTAGGACAATTGGAACAGTCAGATCAATAAACAGGGTAGAAGAAAATGCTCTTCCTTATAGCAAACCGACTATATGCAGGAGCAATGTCAGAAAATTACCAGTTCTACATAGTAATAATCCTTTCAAATAAGAATCATCAATTGTTAAAAAAATCAAATGAGAAACAGAATCCTTAAAAGTGTTTCCCATACCAAATTTAAAAATCTCTGTGCATTGAAGGACACAATAAACAGAGTGAAAAGGCAACCATGAAATGGAGAAAATATTTGCTAGTCATTTATCTACTAAGGAATTAGTATCCAGAATACAAAAAGAAATCCTATAAATCACAACTAACCAAAAGAACTCAATCCAAACAATCCAATTAAAAAATGGACAAAAGACTTGAATACATGTTTCCTTGGAGAAGATATGTAAACGGCCAATAAGCACATGAAACAAGCTTCACCATTAGTAATTATTGGGGGAAAAGACAATCAAAACCACAATAAGATATCATCTCACACTCATTAGGATGGCTACTATAAAAAAAAACAACAACAACCAGAAAACAAGTGTGGCATGAATGTAGAGAATTTAGAATTCTTGTGCACTGTTGGAATATAAAATGGTGTAGCCACTTTGGAAAACAGTATGGTGGATTCTTAAAAAATTAAAAATAGTAATTACCACATGATCCAGCAATTTCACTTCTGGGTATATATCCAAATTATTGAAAGCAGAGTCTCGAATCGAAGAGATATTTGTACACCCATATTCATAGCAGGATTATCTGCAATACCCAAAAGGTGTCCATCGAGGGATAAATGGATAAACAAAATGTGTTATATACATACAATGGAATATTTATTATTCAGCCTTGAAAAGGAAGGAAATTCTAACATATGCTACAACATGGATAGATATTATGCTAAGTGACAAAAGCCAGTCACAAAAACATAAATACTGTATGTATGATTCGACTTATAGGAGGTACCTATAGAGGTCAAATTCATAGAGACAGAAAATAGAATGATGGCTGCCAGGGGCTAAAATTAGCAGGTAATAGGGAGTTCAAGCAGGGGAGTCCAACCTTTTTTCTTTTCTGCTGCATATTGGAAGAAAGAGTTGTTTTGGGCCACACATTAAATACACAAACACCAAAGAAGGCTGGTTAACATACTTTTCATGATATCTGACACCACAAATAAGCAAAACAGTCCTCAAATAATCTGCAAGCAGCCCACGGACTGCAAGATGGATATCCCTTTAACAAAGTTTTAGCTTTCCAAGTAAAAGGTAGTTCTGAAGATGGATGGTAGTAATGATTACTTAACAATGTTAATGTACTAAATAGCAATGAATTGTAACTTAAAATAGTTAAAATGTTGGCCCAGCACGGTGGTTCACACCTGTAATCCCAGCACTCTGGGAGGTGTATTACATGAGCTCAGTAGTTCAAGACCAGCTTGGGCACGAGTGAGACCCTGTCTACTAACAACAGAACAAAAAACAGCCAGGCATTATAGTGGGCCCCTATAGTCCCAGTTGCTTGGGAAGCTGAGGCAGAAGGATTGCTTGAGCTGGAGAGTTTGAGATTGCTGTGAGCTATGATGCCATGGCACTTTACCCAGGACAGAGTGCTACACTGTCTCACTTAAAAAAAAAAAAAAAAGGTTAAAGTGCTAAATGTATTATACATGTATTCTATTACAAATTTTTTTTTTTTTTTGAGACAGAGCCTCAAGCTGTCACTCTGGGTAGAGTGCCATGGCACAGGCTCCCACCACAATGCCTGGTTATTTTTTGGGTGCAGCTGTCATTGTTGTTTGGTGGGCCCGGGCTGGATTCAAACCCGCCACCTTAGGTGTATGTGGTTGGTGCCTTAGCCACTTGAGCCACAGGCGCTGAGCCTTCTATTACAATTTTTAAAGAAAATATCTCCTCACAAGATACTTATTAACTCAAAAGAGAAAAAATATCTTAACAAGAGAAACCTGGCAGATACCAATTTAACCAAGCAATTAAAGCTCACATCACCATTAATAGAATAAACATATACTCTATGCTTCCTGATGTGATGTACTGATAAGGAAAAAAAACTCATGTAATATTCCTGCAAAAAAATGCATAATCAGAATGTACTCAAGGAGAAGCATCAGACAAACCCAGATTGAGGGGGTATTTTCAAAATAATTTGCCTATAATCATCAATCATGTTAATGCCATCATAGAAAATAAATAAATAAATAAAAAGGCTGGGGAATTGTTCCAGAGTAAAAAGACTAAAAAGGTAATTTGGACTGGACTTGGTACCAGAGGAAAAAAATGCTAAAGGACAATATTGGGACAACTGACAAAACTGAAATATGGATTGCTGATTTTGACAAAAGTATCATACTGATGTTGAATTTACTGAAGTTGATAACTATAATAAATTTTTATCTTTGTTCTTAGGAAATATCCATTAAAGTCTTAAATATTAAAGGGATGTGATGTATGCAACCTATGTATGAAGGGGTCAGAAAAAAATATGTATGTGTGCCTCTATATATAGCTATCTGTAGATATAAAGAGGAAAAGAGATAAAGAAAAATGATAAAATAAACCTGACAAATGTTAAGAACATTAAAAAGGTTAATGTTTACCATTTAAGGGTAAAGAGGACGTAACAGTTCTCTGCATGATTCTTGTAACTTTTCTAATAAGTCTAAAATTATTTCAATATAAAAAATTAAAAATGGTAAGTGCTATACATACAAACAATGATTACAATAAAAAATTAATAACTGTATGTAAAAGAAAACAATATAAAAGCACAGCTTTTAATAATGGAATGTATATCTTACCCCAGTAGTTGCCACAGGAAGTGGATTGGCTGTGTAAAGGCTTCTTTTTCCATCATAAACTGGTCTACGGTCTCCAAATATAGTTACTTTAAAATGTTGAACCATGGAGTCAACCACTTCCCTAAAGGGAAAAAAATGTATTCACATAATCCTCTGCAAGATGAAATACAAAAATACTAACTGAAATAATTTCTTGCACCGTCTAAAGCTGTTAAAATTCTAAAAGACATTCATACATTATAAGGATTTTGCTTTTAGATTCAGACTTAGGATAAATAAGCTACAGAGTTAAAAGCAAAATCCATACACATAATGTATATACCAAGAAGAATGATCACTGGCAAAGGATGACATGTACTTCACAAAAGACAGTGAAGAATCAATCTAGCAAATAACTAAATCATTCCAGGACACATTTCACCTGTAAAATATTCTCCTTTGAAACTAATTCAAACTCTTTAATGATATCTAAGCACTCTCTAACATGTTCAGCACTCTTTCTCAAAGAGTAAGTACTTTTTTCTTTGTGCTAAAATAAAATTTTTTTTTTGTATATCTCTATTAGAATTTTTCTATTAGTCTATTGTATTATTACATACTTCTTTTTTTTTCCTTTGAGATAGTCTTACTCTGTTACCCTGAGTAGAGTGCTGTGACATCATAGCTCATAGCAACCTCAAACTCTTGGGCTCAAGTGATCTTCTTGCCTCAGATTCCCGAGTAGCTGGGATTACAGGTGCTAGCCACAACACCCACCCCATTTTTCCATTCTTTTTTTTTTTTTCAGTAGAGACAGAATCTCACTCTTGCTTGGTCTGTTCTCGAACTCCTGAGCTCAGATGATCTACCCATCCTGGCTCCCAGAGTGTTAGCCTCTATACCCATCCCATATACTTCATTTTTGACTGTGAGCTTCTTGAGAGTAGCAAACACACCTGTATTCCTTCATCTCCCTCTTCCTTTACAACAGTATCTAGCCAGTAATGATACTAGAAAATCCCCCATTCATTTTTTATTTTTTTGAGACAGTCTTAAGCTATCGCCCTGGGTAGAGTACCATGATGTCCCAGCTCACAGCAACCTCAAACGCTTGCCTCAGCCTCCCAAGTAGCTAGGAGTATGGGTGCCTACCACAATGCCTGGCTATTTTTTTGTTGTTGTTGCAATTGTCATTGTTGTTTTTAGCTAGCCTGGGGCTGGGTTCAAACCCACCAGCCTGGGTCTATGTGCCCGGTGCCCTACCCACTGAGCAACAGGCGCCACCCAGAAATCTTCATTTTTACCCAGAAAACATTTTGATCCAAAATACTGACACAGAAATATATTCAAGATTTATATATTAAAAAAAACTATAGACCATATGGAGAATAATACCAAATATCTACAAATCAATGTTTATTTTTGTATACACTTATGTGTGAAAAGAGAGAAGGGTATCTGGAAGGATATATGTGACCAAATAGTGTGACCTCTGGAGAGGGAGGTGACAGGGTCATAGGGTGACTCTTGTTTTACTTATACAACCTGAATATATTACAGTGAGAGTATGCCCACACAGTACTGGTATAATTTAAAATTTAAAAATTGAAATCTAACCTTGTCAAGAGGGCAGGGAACAGCATTTTGAGGAATAAAAAACAATCAAGCTGACTTGATACTCAGCAATTTTCTACATGGCACAGAATTTCTACTTCTTTCCCTCCCAGTTCAATTTTATTTTACTAAAACTATTGAAATCAAGATCAAGTCTTTTCTAGAGTAAACTTTACAACAAAGCTTTGATTTGCTTTCCACTTTTTAGTTCAAAACAAATTTCAATTATTTTCTGCCATTTTAAATTTTCTTCGTAATGTGGTCATCATTACCAAGTCCAATTTCTCAGGTAAAATTTTATAGATCTTATTTGTCAGGATGTTTTGACTATTTTGTCATTTTTGTACTCAACAGTAAACTGGTGTACTTTCAAGCTTAACATTTTCTGACAACTCAATCAAACCACTCTTAGAGATCAAAATGATGGAGGAAATTGAAATAGTAGGGCCAAAAACATCTTAGGGATAACAAAAATGCCCTACTTTGATGCCTAGCACATAGTATATCCTCAATGAATTTTCTAACAATGAATAATCTACTTCAATGAAATGCTAGTATTCTCCAATGGAATTCTGAAACTGAATTCAACATCACTCCCCTTAAATCTGCTTATCTACTGTGTGTTATTATTCTTTAATTAATGGTACCTTTGCCCTTTGAGGTTTCCTACTTTCAAAATAGAATCCACCTCTTCATTTAATTAGCTACTGACTTTACCTCTCTACAGTATTCCTTGTATCAGTCCTTTACTTTCCATACCAAATTACCACAGTCCTGAGTTAAGACTGCATGTCCTAGTACCTTCATTGTTTTAAATTTCTTGTTTTTTATATCCTTAGGTTTTTCAACTCCAACTCAGTTTAGACAGACTGCCAAATAAGTCCCCAAATCCCACTTTTACTCCTTATGTTCAAAGCTTGAGTCAATCACACTCCTCAGTTCATGGCTTGTTACCACCACTTGTTCAAGACCTCTCTTCTAACTGACTTCTTCTATCTCCATTTCCTACCCCCTTTTCCCTTCCCAACAAGTTACTCCTTCTAACGTGTTTGATGAACAGCTTTCTGTTTGTATGTATTCCTACCTTTATCCTTTGTAGATTTTAAAATTCTATTTGTGTTGCTGTGGTACACAAAAAGTTGTCACTTTTAAAATTGCTTTTTAAATTATTTTAAAAGATTCATCTGTGTGGGTAGCACCTGTGGCTCAGTGAGTAGGGCGATGGTCCCATATACTGAGGTTGGCAGGTTCGAACCCGGCCCCGGCCAAACTGCAACAACAAAAATAGCCAGGCATTGTGGCAGGCACCTGTAGTCCCAGCTACTCGGGAGGCTGAGGGAAGAGAATCACCTAAGCCCAGGAGCAGGAGGTTGCTGTGAGCTGTGACGCCACAGCACTCTACCCGAGGTTGATATAGTGAGACTCTGTCTCTTCAAAAAAAAAATTCATCTGTGAAAACTCAGTTGTATTATTATTTTGTTCTGTTTAAGTTTTTTTAAAATATAGTTTAAAAGTGACCTTAGGGCCAGGCACAGTGGCTTATGCTTGTAATCCTAACTTTGGGAAGCCGAGGATTACTTGAAACCTGGAGTTCAGGACCACTCTGGGCAACAGTGACACCCCATCTCTACACTATATATTTTTTAAATAGTCAGGCATGGTGGCGTGTGCCTATATTCTCAGCTACATGGGAAACTGAGGCAGGAAGATTGCTTGAGCCCAGGAGTTTGAGGTTGCAGGCAGCTATGGATCATACCACTGTACTCTATCTCGTCCAGGTGACAGAGCAAGACTCTGCCTCAAAATTAAAAAAAGAAAAAAAAGTGATTTAGTTCATCATTTTTGACTGATGTAAAGTACTCTACATGTTGTCTATCCACTACCCCAGCAATGCAGACTTAGAGTATCTTTAACTGTTAACCACCAAAATCAATCCTATAATGCATTATCTCCTTACATGTTCCCTTAGGAACCTGTGTGAGAATTACTCTCTGAGAAATTGCTAGTTCAAAGTGAAGTTTATCAATTAAATGATGAAGAATTGCCAAAACTGCTTTCCACAATGGCTATACTAATCTGTGTTCCTTGAAATATTTCCCTATATCCAGCCAAGGTTTGGCATTATCCAATTTTGCTTTCTAAGTTTTGTTAGCCTCGTGGGTATGAACTAAAAGCTTATTTTAATTTAGACTTATCTTATTACTAATGATCTAATCATCCCTTCACGTGTTTCTATAGCTCTCAAAATATGAATTTATCTTTTTAGCATATTAGTCATGGCTCCCAAGTATGTGTCATTTGCAGCTCTTAGCAACAGATATTTATTGATTATTTACTATATGTAGGGCACTAGATACATTTCCTTTCCTTATGATAGTGATAGTTTTCTAGGGTAGAAAGTTACTCCAGTGTTCAAGTACATTACAAAAAGCAAAGGAATTTGTGAATTCCCTGTTTGTTTCCTTCCCACTTTGCTATGGGGGTTCTAGTCTTCTTAATGAAGGCATTTCTTTTATTTTCTAGATATTAATTCATTTACAAGTTTTTTTTTTTTTTTAAAGACAGTCTCACTTTGTCACCATCAGTAGAGTGTTACGGTGTCACAGCTCACAGCAACCTCCAGCTCTTGGGCTTGGGTGATTCTCTTTTTTTTTTGAGACAGAGCCTCAAGCTGTCCCCCTGGGTAGAGTGCCGTGGCATTACAGCTCACAGCAACCTCCAACTCCTGGGCTCAAGCGAGTCTCTTGCCTCCGCCTCCCAAGTAGCTGGGACCACAGGCG
>CAUYTI010064838.1:0-32091 GCA_963575145.1 Galago senegalensis
GGTCTTAGTCATAAATTCTTTACCTATTCCAGCATTGAGAATATTTTTTGAATACTTTTTTCTAGAAGTTGTATCGTGTAAAGTCTTGCATTTAAGTCTTTATTCTGAGTTGACATTTATATATATATATATATATATATATATATATATATATACACACACACACACTCAGAATGAAGTGTATATATACTCAGACTGTATTAAAGACTTAAGTGCAAGATATATATATATATATATATATATATATTTAACATATGTATGTTATAACTCCATTTTGGGTTAATTATATATATATAAGACTTGGATGTGGCTCCCTAGACAATGGTCATATGTATTTGCCTCCGGATAAACTTCTTTAAATAATTTTACGAAGTTTGGATTTTTTTCATTAACAGTTCACATGAACAGTCAGATGAAGAAGTACATAGGGCTGGAAGGGTCCCAAACACAGGAGTTTCTGTCCCTGTGGAGTTAGGTTGTGCCAGGTGGATGATTTTTTGTTCAGCTTTCTGACAGCCTCCAAATGTTCAATGCTCTGAACCCTGTCCTCTGGGGCCTTTTATGGAGATGTCATACACACAGGTGTGATTGATTAAACCACAGCCACTGGTAATCAACTTTACCTTCATCTCCTGTCCCCTTACTGGAAGTTGGATGGAACCAAAAATTCTAACCCTCTGGGCATGTAGCTGGTTTCTCTGGCAACCAGCCCCATCCAGTTGTTTCTATTAATAGGCTTCCAAAAAATCACCTCATTAGCTCTGGTGTGTTTGAAATTGCTTGTTAAAGATAACAAAGGACTGTCATTCCCCCTTGTTATTCAGGAGCTACTTCAAAAACCAAGGACAAGACCAAAAATTTTAACAAAAGATTTTCCTACTGTGCTAGACACTTAAAAAATAACAAGGCTTCAGGAGCTGAGAGCCAGTTGGCAGGGCTGAAAACCAAAGTGACTCTGTCTTAGCATCACAGTGTATATGTAGTGAATAATGTATATATTTTTCTAATCCATGGACACAGATTAAAAAATGCTAAGGAGTGGAGTAGAAAGTTGCAAGAGGCAAACTTGAAAGGAGAAGATTTAAGAATACCATCGAGGCAGAGCTTTTCTAGTAGGGGAAGGAATTGCTGACCCCACGCTTACATCTCCAGTGTGGGAGATGATAAGAAACATTTCGTGACAGAAGAAAATATTGTTCTATTTTGTTTAATGGAAGTGTGATTTACTAAGTTTCTTTTTGAGTTGGACTAGAAATACCTTGGTCATTTTGGGTTGAGCAGGCCATCATAACCGGATGAAATTTGCCTAAGTGTGTCCCAAGACGACGGGTTGGTCTTGCCTGTTGCTGTAGATCACTTGCACTTTACTGCTAAGAAAGGGCCTTGCTGGTGCCAGTAAAAACTGAAAAGTAATGAACTGTCAGAAAATAACGGAGATAAGGCATTAAGCTGCCTTCAGAATGACTTCTGGTTCTTGTTAACCCAAGTATGAGAATGCTTTACTACCAATATGTCGGTGTCTGTTTTGTGGAGTGAATAAGTGCCTTGCACTTTCTAATTCCATGCATGTCGTTTTTTATAGAAAACAATATGCATAATTTTTATTGTACCCTGTCAAGTTTGGGCACTAATTAACATTATTATAGGCTGCAGGAATGCATTCAAGCCTGAATACATTAGTCATTAATTTCAACAAGTAGGAAGAGGTAAGGATAGCATAAAAAGAAGACCTAGACAAATCAGAATGCAGCATTTCAAGAGAACAGTTAATGCACTGGAAACTTCCATTTCATAATAAACTCCTCACCAATAAGGGAATGAAGGTGATTTGGTAAAGCTAACATCAGTTGAGCTTTGGATTTAATGAAAAAATGATATTGAACCCATCACTGTCAGCGAGATTTTTATTCCAAGGAACTTTAAACAATGAAAACAGCTTTGAAGAATTTTCCAGTATGTATGTGGATCAAATGCCTGTCAAATGTATTACTCACTTTCAGTGTACATACCAAATAACAAGCCAAACAAAAGTCCCTTTGAGTTTAGAAGGATTTAATTGGTATGAAAACGTATTTTCAAACAATTAAAATCAGAAATTTCTTATACTTGAGGCATATGTAATGCCAAATAGTCTCTTCATTTAACATTTAAAATACAAGATATTGACACATACAAAGTAAAATTTAAAAAAATAGCTTTCTATAATCCTACTGTGGAAATAAAATATTTTTATTCACATGCATATGGTATTTCCATAGTTTTAATTATAGCCAATGCACACATTTTCATTGGTGTTGGTAACTTAGCATGTTTTCAAAAACATGCTACAAGCTGGAAATTATTTTTATATCCACTTCTTTCAACACTGTAATTTTGTTTCATTCAACTAGTTCTTTTAACTTTGCATTTACTCTGTGTTATGAACTATAATAAACGCCAAATTTAATACAATAGATAAAATAAATCCATTTTTCTTACTTTGGTTGGCATTCTACATTTGTATTACTAATATAAATAACAATTAAATCAATATATTCATACCCAAACATTTTCATTTTTCTTTTTAGGTTATATTCTTAGAATAACTTCTTGAAAATGAATAATGGAGTCAACAAGTATGAAAAATTATGTAGTTCTTACTACTTTCTGATTAATGATTTTACGATTATGCCAGATTATGCCAGTGGTACACTAATGTATTCAAGTATAATCAGAGTTGGTGTTATTATTAAACTTGTACCTGTTACAAAAAGTTAACATTTTCACCTGATGTCCTATGACCCAATAAGATAAAACATTAAACTCTATAAACTGCTTTATGGTACACAATCATAGAATTATAAAGTTTTACATCCAGAGGACAGATGTTCTTTGATACTACAAAGTTTCTGCTTCACCATAGGAAAATAAAATTGAGTATAGTGGATATTGATGTTTTTTGCTAGAAAAATTTTCCTTTATCTGTGAAGAGAAACCAGCATATCTCAAGAATGGGAAAAAAAGTATCCAATGTACTCACTACTAATATGAAACTGATATATAAATAACTACATGCTGGCAAAAGAACAACACAAGTATAGTAGAGTGAGGGGAGTGGGAGAGAGAAAGGGGAAGGAGGAGGAGGGAGGGTGATAGGTGGGATCTCACCCAAGGTCCACAATATGAGGAGTTCAGCACATCCCCTGGGTGAAGGGCTCAACTACAACTTGAACTTTACTTTAGAAATGAAAACAATGCAACCTAAACATTTGCACCCTCATATCAATCTGAAATTTTATAATATATATATATATATGCTACTATTTTAGTTGATTAGAGGAGGGAAAATGGAGATAAGTAGGGGGAAAACGATAAAGGAACATTGGAAAGTTCAGAGAGAAGAAATGACAAAAGAAAATAGAGAAAGAAAAATTAGTAGGAAATATGGAATCAAATCATTTTATTAAGAAAATGACTGTGGTGAAGGAGATTCACAGGAGCAATGGCAGCACATCAGTAGAGACAGAAAAAATATTGCAATTCTCTTGACCCAACTCCCTCTAGCCATGACCTTTATTTAGACCTTAAAACTGGGAAAAGTAGACAGAGACTTCACGGACCCACTGGAGCATGACTGTCCAGGTATAGTGTTGATGTTAATCCCTAGGGGAAGGGAAAAAGATATTACCTCTCCTGGCCTAGAGGTATGCTGGAGAAATCAAAACAAAGGCCCACTACCATGAAGCAAGCAATATTAAGAGGAATTAAGGACAGGATTCCTTTGGAGAGTAAGGCAAACCAATTTTGCCCTCCAGCATTTAGCATCCAACGTTTAGACTAACCTTTGTTTGAATTGATATGTTAAGTGGCCCTAGGTTATATGTACTTGTAGGAATTATAAATCATTCTGTGAATGTCTGCTGATCTTGTTTGAGTTTTGGAATCTAATTACAGCCCTTAAATTCAGATTAGGTATTAGGTTTAAATCCTACACTTGTTTGCACACCTGGCTGGAGGGATGGATCTTTAGAGTCAACTGGCATTTTGAGGTTTTTGTAACAGTGATGGAAATAGGTAGAGGTCATGGACCTGGAAAAGAGAAAGAAAAATGTGGCAAAGGAGAGAGCTGGGTAGAAGAGAGAAGAAAGAAGGAGGAAGTGGAGGACAAGGAAGCAGAGGGTTTATCAGGGAAATGAGCATAGCTTGCTTTTGTTGAAGTTTGTTAAATTGCTCATTCAAAAAATATTTTAATGAACCAACTTTTTACTAACACTTTCTTTTGAAGACATTTGCACACCAATCAAAATGTGCTGCCCTCTGAGCTTGTAAAATCTTTCTTTCTAAAGTGCCTCTCAAGTGAACAATTTTGCTCAAATGAAATATTTCCCAGAGTGGCCATTGAAAGTCCAAATTGTCCTTGGTGAAATTATGCAAACATTAGGATTGTAAAGAGAGGACCTATAAGAAGCAGGAACTTTCCTGTTGAGGAGAAGACTTGAATGCCCCCTGAATACCGGCTCCCGTGAGGAGGCACATAACATTTGTGTGTCAGCCTCTCAACACAGACCCAACACCCTGCTCCCTGGGCAGGTGGAACACAGTGAAAATTCTCTCACTGGATCAAAAAAACGAGCTCATAGGAAAACAAAACCACGAAGGAAGCAGAATATCATGCTCTGTTATTGGTGACCCATGACAAAATCTGCCCAAATAGACAGTTCCCTGAGGCCTGGAAAGCCACAGCTCTGTGAGCGCAACACAGACAAGAGGCTGATAAGGCCCGTGGCCGTTTTCTTCCCTGAGATTCTCCTTTTATGAGAAACAGCACTTTTTGGTAGGATAAAATAAAATGGATAACACAAAAGACTACAAAAGGGAGGACAAAGAATAGGTTGGTTGCAAAAGGAGGCCAAATGGACCAGAATCAACAGCAGAACCTTTAGCGAGCCCAGTCTCAAACTGGCAAACCTCTGCGCTGTGTGTCTCCTGACTTTACCCAGCCACCAAGATTCCCAGAGACATCTCTCTGAGTCGTATCCATGTAAGCCTGTTTTGATTTTCTTTTGCTTATAATTGTCAGGAATGGAATCCCAGGGTTGTGATATATGCTACAATTAGTGTTGACTGAGAACTTTCTGCTTGCTGTTCTCAATGGATCCATCTCTCTGCATGCCCACTCTGGAAAGTTTACATTCTCTTCAATTATTACTGAAAATTTTGTTTTAATATTGCTTCCCCTTCTACCATGAAGATTAAACAAAAATTTTAAAATCCTATCTCATAGAGTTTACATCTTTTGTATTAACCTGCATGTAGCTGGAGAACATTCTCCTTAGTAAAGGATCACAAGAATGGAAAAGCAAGCATCCAATGTACTCAATACTAATAGGAAGCCAGGAGACAAACAAATACATGCCCACACAAGAGAAAAACACAATTAAACTCAAGTGGGAAGGAGAGAGGAGAATTTAGGAGGAGGATGGAGGGATGTGATCTCACTTAGCAGGCACAGTATAGGGGCATATGGCATACCTCCTGGGTGAGGGGCACAGCTACAGCTTGGAATTTACCTGACAATGCAATCAGTGTAACCTAATTGTCTATACCCTCATGTTAAGCTGAAATATAAATAAATAAATAAATAAATAAATAAACCTGTGTCATAAAAACTAAATAAATGAAGAAGAAGAAGAAGAAGAAGAAGAAGAAGAAGAAGAAGAAGAAGAAGAAGAAGAAGAAGAAGAAGAAGAAGTACTAACATGCTCCAATCCTTTTTATTCAATGGTCAGTTTTATTGTTCTTATTCAAATCAAACTGTGTGTCTGTGGGATGTAGATGTTGAGTAATAGAATGTTTTTGTTCAATCACGCCAGCATAACCGTGTGTTTGTCACAGCACAATTCACAATTGCAAAGACAGATATGAAGTTAGCCTATGTGCCCATCAACTGATGAATGGATAAAGAAAATGTGGTATATGTGTGTGTGCATAACTCACACACATTATAAACATGTAAAATAGAACACGGAGTACTACTCAATTGTACAAAAGAATGAAATAATGTATTTTTCAGCAATGTGAACAGAAGCAGAGGCCATTTTCCTGAGTGAAGTATCTCAGGAATGAAAATCCAGACCCCACATGTTTCACTCACAAAAGGGAGGGAGACAGAGGGAGGTGCATGTGGCCATGCAGAGTGGTAAGCAAACATGAGAGACTCACAGGGGAGGAGGGCTGGAGGGGGACCAGGGGTCCAGGATTACCAGGTACACTGTAGGCCATTTGAGTGACAGGTCCACTAAAAGCCTTGACTTCACTATGCAATTGATCCATGTAACAAAACTCTCTATCTGTTGAAATGCATAATCAAAAGATTACCAGCAAGGCCCCACTCCTATGTGAATCCCTCTAAGCTTCATTTCTTCTTTCAACATCTCTCAAAATCATGGAGAAAATAGATCACAATACATTGCTGATCTTCAGAGTTTTATTCACTCAAATGATATTGTTTTGAAGGTTCCAATTCAACCAACATGTATTGGCCTCATGCGGTGTTCTGGACACTATACTGGGCTCTGGTAAGGGATAAAATTTTTAACTGACATATTTTACCTAACTAAAATATTGACTGAATCAATATTTAAACTGCAACTTGGAAATAAATCCAATAATTGGTTCAGTTTAACAAGCAGTGTGGCTAATTGCAGGAGTCAAGGCTGTGGACAGCTAACCAATTGATGGGGGAGGCTGTGGAGTGGCGATTACAGTCTTATGAGCCATGACAAGATGGAGCAGGGCCAGCACATGGCTCATTTATCCACATTCCCGCTGCTCCTTCTAGGGCCAGAACTGATTAAAGTTTGGGGGAGGAAAAGAAACATTCTGCAATGACAAAGCTTCTGGGATTCTTTATGTTTCATTCCTTCATCCTAGTGTAACACCTCAATAAATTCTAGCTATTCAGTGAGGGAATCAGAGCAATCAATGATTCATAACTGAATCAATCAAAATAGCACAGTCTCTCACTAAACACTTGATGATTATGCAGTGTTTTTGGCAGCTGCACTTCCCACTTTTCTTCCCAATTGCACAGTGCACTCTTCTAGCCCTAGATTAGAAAGAGCCATTTCCCTCCTCAGGCCCAGTTCTATCTGGTCTTTTTATCTCTGTCCTCCAGTATTATCATTACTGCCCTTATGTTGTTAATACTTAGCTTGATACTTTCCAAATTTGGATTCATGGTGTAGCCATCTTTGGAACTCTGTAAAAGTAAAGATTTTCTAATATTGCCCCTAGAGATTCTGACTTAGGAGGTCATGGCAGAGTTTGAGAATATGTGTATTTTAAAGATGATTTCCACATACTTACAACTTTATCCACAAGCCTGCAAGCTCACATTTTCCCTGTATCTTGAAACTAATACAATTCGAATATGTATCCTTGAAATTCTCCTCACTCCGCCCTGACCCCAGACCCCTAATCCTCCAGACACTACGTAATTGTTTTCCATAAATTATCCTCCAAAACAATAATGCTGTGGGGTTCCAGGGCTGAGCATTATTTATCGATGGAAGTTTAGAAAGAGGCTTCCATCCTTGTGTCTAACAGAAACATTCTTTTGTAGAAAGATTCAGAGCAACAAGAGCATTAAATTCTGTAGGACATCAGTCATTCACCCCCATTAAGGAACAATGAGTCTCTTTCTCTTTAGCTTCAGCCTTTGCCATGGTTAATTTTGTGTGTCGACATTACTGGGCTAAGGGCGCCCCAGATAGTGGCTTCAACATTATTTCTGGATATGTGTGTTAAGGTGTCTCCATGGCACATTATCATCTGAATCAACAGATGGAGCAGATGGAGTAAAGAAGATGCACCCTTACCAATGAAGGCAGGCGTTACCTAATCAGCTGTGGACAAAGAACAAGTGTGAATTGTTCTCTTTCATCTTGGTCTACTCTCTAGTCTCACTCAGCCCTGGATACTTCCACCCCTCCCCTCTGAGCCCTGCTCGATATTCATTAAGGGCTGTGGAGCATGTTTCATCCTGTTCTTTTAAATGTTTATTTAACCCAGTGTTCTTGACATAAAAGCATAATCCAAAATAAAGACAGAAAATTATTCACAATTCTAACTGTTATAATATTGTTTATGAAACAAACAGAAACAGCCCAATAGTTCAACAGTAGGGAAATAGCTTACTAAACCTTGGTATATTTTAAGTCCAACTATTTTGATACCACTTAAAAGGATGCTTATGAAGAATTTGGTAACTTGAGTAAATGCTCATGATATAATGGTTTGAAAAAAGCAAACTATAAAAGTATATGTACAATATGACTCTAATATTTAAGTCTATAAAACATTGTGATCAATTTTAAGCTTTTATTTTGAACTAGTTTTAATCTTAAAGGAAAATGATGGAAGTAGCACAGAGGTCTCTTTTATCGTTCATAAGGCTATGATGTGAACATCCTACATAACCACAGTCTCCTTATCAAGAGAGAGTAGTTAGTATTCTCTGGATGCCGTGATTATTGGTGTTCTTATTGTTCTTTTGTACATTAAAGGTGTATATAATGAGCATATGTTGATTCAGTAATCACGAAAAATGTAAATGCCATGTTGTTAAGGCTCAGCTCTGACCCAAAGAGATGTGAAGCACAGATGCAGAATAATATTGAATCACAATAGCAACTGCACTGCAAATCTCTTAATTAGTGACTAGTCTTGTCCTTGATGGGTCTTGGCCTTGCATCAAAGATGAAACCAACATCTCTCAATTTGTCTAGTACATCCTTTGTATATTCTTTGTTTCGATTCCATCAACTCCCTTTTCAAATTTATACAAAGTCTTATCTTCAAAGCCTACCTGATTTACAAAGTCGGCTCTTCTTGACTTCCTCAAATCAGCCATAGATATTCACATTTTGTCTTTATGGGCTGTATAAAATCCGTCATATACCTCAGAAAAAGAATCTTCATGTTAGGAATTTATCAACTCATTTAATTTGGAAAAAAATGTCTTATGAGGAAGATTAATAATTCCCTTTGTGTGATTTACATGTAATGATACTTAATCATATATATTATAATTCAATCTACTTTATGTCATAAAAATATTATTTTTCAACTATAGATTTTTTAGAAACTAATTTGTTCAAATCGTCTTTAAGTAGACCTTCCCAGTATTCAATAGGAAAATTTTTGATATGGCCTAAGCTACACACAAACCCACAGTAAACACAATTGGTATTTGAACTTTTGGTAAGTCTTAGTTCCCCCTGAAAAAAACAAAGCCTATTAGAACACTAACACTAAATAATTAATTTCTGGCTAAAGAAAAGTGCACCACTATCAGTGTTGCTCTTAAATAAGAAGAGGGAAATGACCATATCATTTTTTTTTAAGGTTCAGTTGGAGTAGAAAAGTGATGCAAAATATTTAGGCTTTGTTCTGGAATTCCAGTTTATCAGCCATATGTTAAGGGACTTTTGTGTAAGTTTTTAAGTTAACAATTAGATTGTCCTCTGACCAAGCTCAGAAAGACTATTCTAATTGTGCACCAATTATATACCGAAGTAACTGATTTTAGAATTCCCCTCCTGCTATAAAGAACCTCAACCTGGAAAAAAGTACGTCAAATGCTTTCAGGTATCATTTATTGGCAAAGGAGACTCATGGTGCTTGAGAGGAGAAATACACAGGTGTACAGGTCAGTCTGGATATTAGTGCCATCTTCCTACTTGGGAAACCTAAGAAGAACCCAAGTTAAAGAGATGATTTTTCTGATCTGAAGAAGCAGATACCAGAGGTTTAGAACCCAAGTTGAAGAGATGATTGTTCTGGTCTGAAGAAGCAGATATCAGAAGTTTTGGTTATTAAAGGTATAGTTTTGTGGTACAGAGATAGATACTAGAGAGGAGGTAGTTTCTATGTATGTAGAGGGGAGTTTCCCTTATTTGGTTATCTGAGACCTTGGAAGATTATATATATCACTCTGAAAGAATTAGTTGACAGAAGCTGCTAGAAGAGAAAAAGAACTGATAGAGATACCAGAAGTTTCACAGTGCTGGGAGATGCTGGTAGTTTATCACAGCCAAAGTAAAGGTATCCCTGAGTACGCAGATAGTCAGTTGGAGCCAAAAAAGGACAAAAACTGATCCTAGCAATTAAACAACTAATAATTTACCACCATTTGAAAGAACACAAGATAAGCCAGTCTCCCTACAATATGTAGCCACAAAGTCTACTATGCAATGAAATTACTGATTTGTGAAGAAGTTGAAAAATATGACCTATAATCAATAGAAGGAGCAGACAACAAAGACAGCACCTAAATTTGATCAAGCTAAAAAGCTTCCACACAGTTAAAAGCTAAACAGACAGCCTTTGAATGGGAGAAGATTTTGGCATGTTATGATTCTGACAAAGGTCTGATAACTAGAATCTGCAGAGAACTCTAATTAATAAGAAAAGACCAAACAACCTTATTTCTTTGTGGGCAAGAGACTTGGACAGAAACTTCTCTAAAGATGACAGATAAATGGCAAACAAACACATGAAAAAGTTTGCATTGTCTTTAATCATCAGAGAAACACAAATCAAAATCACTTTGAGATATCACCTAAACCTGGTAAGAATAGCCTACATCACAAAGTTCCAAAACTGCAGGTACTGGTGTGGATGTGAAGAGAAGTGAAAACTTCTACACTGCTGGTGGGATTACAAACTAATACAACTTTTATGGGAAAAAAATATGGAGAATCCTCAAGGAATTAAAGGTTAACCTTCCATTTCATCCCGCAATTCCATTACCAGATGTTTACCCAAAAGAACAAAAATCATTTTACCACAAAGACATTTGCACCAGAGTGTTTATTGCAGCCTAATTCATAATTGCCAATTCATGAAAGAAGCCCAGATTGCCCATTAACCCATGAATGGATTTACAAATTGTGATAATGCATACCATGGAAAGCTACTCAGTCATAAGAAAAGATGGAAACATTACATCTTTTATGTTTACATGGTTAGAGTTGGAACATATCCTTATTAGTAAAGTATCTCAAGAATGGAGGGGGGAGTATCCAGTGTACTCAATGCTGTTATGAAACCAATATATAAAGACTTACACATTCATACAAATGATAAAACACAAATATAGTCTAGCAAGAGAGAAGGGAGATGAGGAAGAGGGAACGGGAAGTGGAAGGGCGATTGGTGGGTCTACTAGTTCTTTCCAAAATCTCCACACTGTTCTCCATTAGAAGTTGTAGTAGTTTACGTTTCTACCAATTGTGAATAAAGTGTTTACATTTCATCACATGCCCACCAACATTGATTGTTTTTTGACTTTTTAATAATGGCTATTATGACAGGGGTAAGGTTATTTTAATTTTATTTCCCTGATGATTAGTGATATTGAGTATTTATTCATATGTTTTTGGCCATTTGAATCTGTCTATTCATATCATTTGCCTACTTTTTTATGGGGTTATTTCATTTTTTTCTTACTGATTTGTTTAAGTTTCTTGTAGATTCTGGATATTAGTTCTTGGTCAGATATATACTTTTTGAATATCTTCTCTCCTTCCATAGGTTGTCTATTTATTCTGTTGTTTCTTTTCCTGTACAGAAACACTTTAGTTTAATTGCTATTTATTTATTTTGGTTTTGTAGTATTTGCTTTTGAAATGTTAGTCATTAATTCTTTGTCAATGTGCAAAAGAGTTTTTCTTTTCTTCTTTTTGTTTTTGTTTTTGTTTAGAGACAGAGTATCATTTTGTCTCCCTCAGTAGAGTGCTGTGGCATCACAGCTCACAGCAACCTCCAGCTCTTGGGTTTAGGTGATTCTCTTGCTTAAGCCTCTCGAGTTGCTGGGACTACAGGTGCCTGCCACAATGCCTGGCTATTTTTTTGTTGCAGTTTGGCTGGGGCCGGGTTCAAACCCACCACCCTCAGTATATGGGGCCAGAGCCCTACTCATTGAACCATAGATGCCACCCACAAAAGAGTTTTTCGAAGTTTTCTTCTAGCATTTTTATGGTGTAAGGTCTTATATTTAAGTCTTTAATACTTCTGGAGCTAATGTCTATCTATGTATTGTGAGAGATAGGAATCCAATTTTATCCTTCTGCATGTGGCTAGACAACTTTCCCAGTTCCAGTGCATCCTTCCCCCCATGAATGTTTTTGTCTGTTTTGTGGAAGGTCAGTTTGTTTTAAGTATGATTTTATTTCTGGGTTCTCTATACTGCTTCATTGATCTGTGTGTCTATTAATACAAGTACCATGTTATTTTGGTTTTTATGCCTTTTAATATAATTTGTGGTGAGGTAATGCAGTGCTTCCATATTTGTTCTTTTTACTTAAAATCACTTTTGCTATTTGGGCTCTTTTCTGATTCCAATTTAGGATTGTCTTTTTATTATTCTGTGAAAATGACATTAACATTTTGATGGGAATTGATATTGAATCTGTAAGTCACTTTAAGAAGAAAACTTTTATAAATATGCAAGATATTTCAGTGGGAAATGGATAGTATTTTCTACAAACAGTGCTGGAACAATTGGATATCTGTTTGCATTTTGCTAACTTGGATCAACACCTTATAAAAATTAACTAAAGTGTCATAGATTTAAGTACAAAAATCTAAAATAATAAGATTTTTGGAGAACAGAATGTAGAAAAACATTCTATTACTTTTGTTTACACAGGATTTTTTAGATTAAACATCAGAAACATGATTCTCAAAATAATTTATAAATTGAACTTCATTAAAATGAGGAACTTGTCTATAGAATGAAAATACAAGTCACAGACTGGGGCCAAATCTTTGGAAACATATATCTAAAATAATACCTAAATTACCTTGAAATCTTAATAGAAAATAAGGAATAAACAATAAAAATGGAAAACTATTTGAACAGATATTTCACCAAGGGAAATATATGGATCACAAATAATCACTTATTGATATTATTGGTCATTGAATAAATACAGATTAAAAGCAGAGCAATCTGCAGTTAGACATCTATTAAAATAACAAAAAATAGCAGTGGAAAAAATGTGAATGCATCTGTTATGCACTGGCACATAGTTTCAGATGCTGGTACTGGGATTGTTAAATGGCAAAACAACTTCAGGAAATAACTTGAAAGTATCTTTAAAAGTTTCCCATACACATATCATGTGATTCAGTCATTTTATTCAGAGGTAGTTTTCCTAGGGAAAAAAATAATATGCCCCCACAAATATTTCTACATAAATATTCATATAGCAGCTTTGTCTACAATAGCCCTCCCCCAAACTAAAAAAGACATATGTTCATCAACAGATACGTGGACAAATAAGCCAATATATCTATTAAATGGAATGCCTGATATAGCACAACAAACTGTAGATATATGCAACATTTCTAAATCTTAAAATAATTATGCTGAAATAAACCAGACTCCCTTCTCCAAATCAAATGTATTGTGGGATTCAATTTACATAAACCTCTAGAAATCCCAAACTCTAGAGAAATATAGTATATTAATGGATATGAATACTTAATATTATTAACATTTTAATTATCCTTTAATGTATAGATTCAATATGATGCCAATGAAACTCACAGAAGTTTGGGAAAAAATTGACAAGCTAATTCTATAATTTCTATGAACTATAAAGATATAGTAAATCTGAAATCCTTGAGAGAGAACAAATTCAGAGAACTTATACCTGTTACTTGCAAGAATCTTCATATATCTGTAGTAATCAAGACAGTATAGTTTTAGAATAAGAAATAACTATGTAGATCAACAAACACAAAGAAAACTACAGAAATAACTCCATAACAAATGTGCCAGTGGAGTACAAACAGTATCAGAGCAATTAGCCAAATATAAGGAAAAATGTCGTCTTTCCATCCTATCTCACATCCATGCAGGAAAATAGTAATTATAGAGGCATCATAAGAGTAATAGCTAAAACTAAAACTTTAGTTTTTAGAATAAACTATAAAAATCTTTGTATTCTTCTGAAAGATAAAGATATTTTAGAAGGCATAAAATAAATCACTATAAAAGTAAAATAATTGATAATTTAACTTTATAAAAGAATAAAAACTGTTCCTCATTAAGACATACCATTAAGAAAATGAAAAGGGAAGCCATGACTGGAAAAAAAAATTCATGTGTATATACTTACATATATATGGCAAAGGACTTTATTTAGATTACATAAATAGCTATTTTGAATCAATAGTAAAAGCAAAATAATCCAGTAAAATGACGAAAAGACTTAGACATTGAACATAAGAAGATATGTGAAATACCAAGAAATACATGGAAAGGTGATCAGAATTATTTGTCATTAGCAAAATGCAAAGTAAGTCCATAATATGATTCTACTTCATATCTACTAAAATGACTAAAAATAAAAAAGGATGACAACCTCCAAATGATGACTAGGATATAGAATGACAGGATTTCTTAGACATTGCTGGAGGGAGCTTAAAATGGCACAATCATTTTGGAGAATGTTTGACATTTTATTAAAAAATTAAACATTCATCTACCCTATGTCCTAGCAATTCAGACCAAAAGGTCCTTTAGAGACTCCATGAGTAATGCAGAGACTATGAGATCGGGGACCTAGACGAAGTGTTGGAGAAGGAAGAGTAACATTTTCTTGTCACAGAAAATGGTATATCCAGCAACATCAGCAAAACATGACAACTTTCAAATGTGTCTGACTCACCTGTGTTTTTAACTTCAAAGTAGAGAGCTGAGGTATGTGTTTCCACTTCCCGACTTACAACCATGGCATTCTACGTCTGCAGTTCACTTCTGACACTCTTTCTAATCAACTTTCAGTTCAGTCCTCCATCCTTCCGGGGAGCTTTTCTTAACTTCCTATTCTAAGATTTAGAACCTTCCATTGCATCTCACAGCACTTTATACTTTGAATCCAACCCTTCCACAATGTGCATACCTTTCTCTATATAGAGTCTGTGTGCATTCTGTAGACAAGGACTATGTCCCTTAAATATATATTACTAAATTTTGCTCAGACTCTGGCATACATTGAGTATTTGAAAACGATTATTGGAATGAATACATGTCTGAGTAAAGGACTGACTGAGTCTGTAACTCTAATATCATAAATATTGAAAAAAGCTTTTATATGTTTATACCTTAATTCTAATCATTGGTAAATTCTGTTTCATCTCACCAGATAAATAATTATTGATCTTCCCTCACCATCTAAGCAGGAATTTCCAATTATAAAGCTTCTATATCAATTGTGTCATATTTCAAAGCTTGGACCACATCTGCAAAGGTAGAATAGTAATAATATATTGACAGATAAGTTCCAAACACAATTCTTACTCTGTTCTTCATAATCTACAATTAAGTAACTAAATGCAGGCATTTGCTCAAATTTAAATTGTGACCTTATCCTTGGAAAATAAAAATAGAAGCACCATACTGATGCTGTAGCTAATCATGACACACTAGGAAGATCTTTCACAAGTCCCATAGATTGGCAAGTCCTTTCTCTGCATACAGCTGAACATCAGCAACTCAAATGCCTTATACATCAATATCGATACGAACATGTTAGTTATGGTCCTTGTGATGGAGAAGTCTTTAAACTGCCTAGAATATCACATCTGTGCTTATTATGGTGGATCCTCCCATCACACAGTCTTAATGTGGTTTAGTAACTGATAACATGTCCATTTTAGATTAAAATTAACTTTTGCATTATTGATTCTGTATAACACACTGACTTAAAACAAATTCATTAATATAATTGAAGAACTATAATTATTTTGAGAAAAGATATTCTTCAATTCTTCAAATATGACACAATCCTCCTTTTGGCAAGAACAGTAGATAACCCCACAACTCCTTAAAGTACTTTCTCTTTGTTTCCTGCCTGTTTAGTAGCCAACAGACAGTAACTCTAATTTAGGAAATGATCAGAAGAGTTTAACATACATTCTTTGGTCAAGAGGCCTACCTTACATAGGCATCTGAAAAGGCATATTATACCCTATTTCTGTGCATCATCCAACTAATAAATTCCTAATGTGATTGACAGATGGACAAGGGGAGTAATAGTGGGTGGGCATTTTGGAAGGATAAAGGAGTTATCATCTATTATCATCCACTATGGCAGCATTTCTCAACCTGTAGGTCATGACCCCTTTGAGGGTCTCCTGCATATCAGATATTTGCATTATGATTCATAACAGTAGCAAAATTACAGTTATTAAGTAGCAATGAAAATAATTTTATGATTGGGGGTCACCACAACATGAGGAACTGTATTAAAGGGTCACAGAGTTAGAAAGGTTGAGGACCACTGCACTGTTGTTTCACCACCAGGTAATAGATGCATCTCTAACTTGCTAAGAAGTCACAGGAATGACTTCAGGGTAAATATAGTTATCCAAAGGAAGAAAAGTCTATTTTTTCACACTGAGTTTATTTGACTTAAGAATGGGGGGATGCTTACCAGAAATTTATGTTGAGGTGTGAGGGATGAGGGATGCTCTTCCCTAAGCCATTTCTCCATAGAAAGAAAACTGGTGAAATGAAAATAAACCATCACTTAGTTTAATAGGACATTGACAATTCAAAATCTGCTTATGTAAAGTTGATTAGCAAAAGGGGAATGCAATAAAAATACATACTCAAAAGTGACAATGGAAGCAGCGGAGATTCTAAAGTGATAAAACTTAGATATTAACATCCGTTGAGTCTTTAGAGCTTGACGGTAGGAGTCAGGAATGAGACAGCTCACTTCTTAAGGAAACTCACAATGTGAAATGCAGACCTCAGGCTACGGGAAGGAGAGAAGCCAACCCGACCAGCACTGACGTCAGACACCATCACTGCTGTGTTGTGGCTTATAACATGTCTGTTTCTCATGACAAACCATTAGGCAGACAGCAGCCACATTTTGCAATTGTGGAGAGAGAGTAAGAGATTAATTTATCAAAGGTCACAAATACATTTGATTCTATGCCAAAGCAAAGTGAATGTTTAAGAAATGTTTATGAGAAAATGGCATTCAGATGAAGGAGGTCTTTTGATTCATGAAGGGCGGCTGCTCCAGTGACTATGACCAGCTTGGGTTACAGGTAGTCACAGTGCACACAGCTGAGAATGGGCAGATGAGTATTTCTTAAGCAAGTGACACTCATGGCAGCTCCTACTGGGTGGCTGACAGGTGGCTAAGGTCGAAGAGGTAACTCCAGCAGCCAGACTCAGAGGGAGTAGGAGATATTACCCAGATGATTCAGGAACCAATCCTTTACTTGCAACATAAATAGCAGTTGTTTCAATGTAGAGCATCAGAAAGTCACATGTTTAGAATAAAATAGATAGAACACTGTATGATATTGTGTATCTTCACTGCATTCTACTTGCATGTGACCATCGCAGCTTAAGTAGAGATGTGTCTGGAAATATCTCTCCACTTCTTTTAAATTGGACTTTACACAGTGGGCACCACACGTAGAGTGAAGAATACCTCCCCAAAGTCACTACTGCATTCAGTGTGAGCAACTCTTTAGCTGAGCCAGGATATGTTCTATAAACAGAAAACAAGAGTCCTGTAACCTGACATTTATTTCCTCTCCTTTTGTGCTGCTGAATGAACCAAGGGCTAAATGGCATTTGGAGGAAACTGAATCACTCTAGAAAACTATTTCATTTGCCTTCATCTTCTTCCTAATTGGTTTTTTATTTGCCTTTAACTTTTAATTGTTCTGATTTATGTCTGTTTCACTTTAGAATGTTCCTCAAATTCTTTGTGGAATAGGCTATAAAAAAATTCTTTAAAATATACTGTGTAAGAACACTTACCTGTGAGGATACAGAAAGAGTGTGGGGTGTGATGGGAGAGTGGCCTCCCTCCACACGTGTCTAACTAATCTATAAACGATTGAGTACATATGCCCCAGTCTTGGTTACTAGGAGTAAGGTGACAAAGAAAACCCATTCTTACTACTACCATGGAAGGCATTTTATAAAACACTTAACAAGACTCAAATCTGACCTTTAGGTTATTTTTCTTTTACCCTAACAACCTGGGAAGCGAGTGGAGTTTGACGTAATTTAGTGCAAAATTAGTAAAAGAGGCCTCCCAAATACATGTGAAATTCTTATTGGTTATTCTGAAAATCAAAGATTCCCACATTTAAAGTCTTCATATCAGGATTGAAATATCTGTTTCTAGAGTAATTCAAACTATCATTTATGTGACATAACTTAGGCATATACTTGTTTAATTTACTTTCAAGTAAGCCATTAAATAATTAAATCTTCCCAGAACTACTGGATTATGTTACAGTTAATAAATTGAGAAGGCTTATCTTGCCTTTTGTTTAAAATCAGGAGAAAATGGATCTAAATAAATTTTTCCATTGCTTCTGCTTTATTGATGAATTTATGAGAAAATTATCCTGGCATAAGGAAACATAAAAGCTTCCTCATATAGAGAAATATGAAACTATTCTTTCTTTGGCTGAATCCATTCACAGTATCCATTATAAGCTTGGTGCTAACTTGAAATTCAGTCAACCATTATTTGCCATAAAATACTGAGATTATAGGAACAATTCCTGTGTAAATGTTTAAATTGACTTTATAGATATCTGGACAGTGGCTTGACTTGATTATGGCAGATGGAGGGTGGGAGAGGTGCACACAATAATGATTCTTCTGCCCACAATCCAAGATGCATCATAGGCCAAATGGCACCTCTTACAGTCTTGAATCAACAGACTCATAGGCACTTCTTATACACCAGACATTATGCTTGGCACCAGAAATCCAAGTATTAAAATGCTCAGTTTACTTTCTCAAAGGGGTATACCTTTGGGAAGAATAAAAGCATCGGAAAAGACAGTTACAATTAATATGGTATTTTTTGTCATGGGGGTGTGATTGGAACTGAAGAAAAGAGAAGGTTCATATAAGAATGAAAATGTCAGAAAAGTCTTCTCTGGTAACTACTTCAGCTGTGACTTAAAGAATGAATAAAACTTATCCTGGCTGATAAAGGTAGATTCCTCCCGATAGGAGGAAGAGGGAAATGATACATTCAGGGAAACCTGCACAGTTACATACTTTTGGAGAGCACTATCCTTGCTGAAAACTTGTACGTACAAATAGTTGAGGGAGAGACAGGGGGCAGATTAGAAGTACCCAGTCAACCGTGCTAATATAATATTATACTTTCCTCCTCCTTCTGTGGTCCGTGGGCAGCTACTGAAGTCTTTAAAGTTAGGGAAACAGCATTACTGGGAAGTTCTAACTAGGAAGCAGAAAAACAAACAACAGGTACCAACACCTGATAACCAGTGATAGCAACAATCTGGACAAGGGATAATGAGAGATTCAAAATAATAAAAACAGAAAGAGAAAATATACTGTATTTCAATCATGGTACTGTTCTTATAAGAACTTGATAAATGGCTTTTTTAAAAAGTACATATTATATTTCTAAATAACTGAAGTGACATTTATTCCACTGTCACATATTTATACATCAGTGATTTATACCAGATGGCATAAAACTTCTGTAAAATATGGCTTTGGAAAGTCTTCATAAGTTTATAAACTTTGTTGACCCTACACCCAGATGCACCTTGATTTACTACATCCATAAGGAACCTACTTTGAAAATCAAAATAAGTCATAGACCATTTTTCCCAATCATCAGAAGGTTTCAGTAAGTCATTCAAGTACAGAATCAGTTTCATATAATGAAAATGTTACAGTATAAAGCTTGGAAAACAGTTTTATTCTGGGAGCATTCTAGAAGGAAACAGATAGCACATTAAAAGATTTGACTGAAGAAAGGCTAAAGAAGCGAGTTCTCACAGTGCTGGGGAAAAAAAGAACCGAGAATGGATAGAAGACCCTAGAGGTGCCCCCAGACCCAAGGGGCAGAGTGAGGGACATGTGTTCCCAGAGTCCACAGGCAAGAGTGTAACTAGAAAGAGGCAGCCAGAGCTGCCAGCAAGGAGAACCATGGTGAGGGAGGCACTGCCAAACCTATTAAGCAAATAAAATAAACAACAAAAACTAGAGAAAGCCTTGATAAAGAAGGGCGGGAATGAGGAGCAGACACCAGAACTTTCACCCTTTACGCTTTACTCTCCTGCTGGTGTCTCGCCGCCGTGTAAAGCAAGCAGCAAGAAAAAAGAAGGCAGCAGAGTTCTGTTAGGATGTGAGAAAGAACCACCACAGAGGGCAGAAAACACCGAGAACAGGCCAAGACAGACAGGGCTGGGGAGGGAGGATGGGCAGAAGGCTGACCGCTAGAGACGGGGCTCGTTGCTGTGTGTCCAGGAGTCAGCCTGGCTGGGTGAGAGGCTGTTCTTCACTGGAGGGTTTCCAAAGGTTTGAATCTTTGCACATGGTGCTCCCTTTAGCTGGTTTCCACCTACACTCTCAGCTGGTCTTTCAAATCCCTGCTTGGGAATGGCTTCTGTGCAAAGCTCCCTTCAGACCCATGTCCCAAAGTTAGGGCTCACCTGCCATCCCCTGTGCTTGCTTATGTCCAGTTACGCCATTGAACATATTGAATTACGCTTTTGACATTTCTCGATAGAAGCCTTGAAGAACAAATAAACAAAAACTGGCAAAAGCCTTGATAAACTATCCTAAGAATGATAAATCTCAAGAAATGAAGTATCCAGGATCAAAGAATCTAGGTAGTAGGAGACGATCAGGCGATGACTTTATCTTACTCAGTGCTGTCATTCTTCTGCCTTCCTTCCAGGCTTGTCAGTCAGTCAATTATCAACGCATGGTGAGCACAAAAGCACCTTCCTTTCATGCCGACTACAAGAGTGTCTGTACTGAGGGGGTGGGGAAAACAAGCATCTAAAAACAGTAATTATTTCATGAATTGCTAGTTGAAATAACAACACTTTGGTTCAACAGGATTTCTGCTTAATAGTTTTCTAGTGCATTAACTCAGCCAGTTTTATAGAATTATAGACTTTTTTTTCCAAAACAAGCAATCTACTTATTATTCATAATCTTCAGAGCAGTAGCTTCATGTTAAATAGCCCTTAAAACACACTCAATAAAATAGTAATGTGTATTCCCTCGCTTTATTCAGAGAGCTTAGGAGCTCCTTGCAAAGGCCCTCCTCAGTCACTCAGAACCTTCTCTCTTTTTTCTGAGGCCCAGCTATTTAATCAAGTGCAAAGTCATGTTGTTTAGCCTCACAGAATTGAGAGTCATAAACAATGAATAATGCAGAACAGAAAAAGCCAAACAAATCACCCTAAGATTTATAACCCTGGCGTTTCATAAAGAAGCATAGAAGAGAAAGATCTTTTGCTTAAGCACGGAGTTCTGCGTCCTATGCCAACATCACAAATGCCAACATTGTGCTTCTGAAGGAAGAAGGAGCTCTAGGAGACAGAGCTTCTAAGAAACCGGGACCCCAGGCATCCCGCAACACAGCACAGGGTGGCCATGCAGTTAACTCAGAGTGTTACTGTGAGGGTGAACATGGCTACTAAATGTGGCAGTGATGCATGAAGCATGACGGCTTTGTAAAGGCTATTTTTTGCACAACACATACTTAATGTATCTCTAACCACCCCAGCAGAGCTTATTGATCACAGACACGTATCAATTATTGGGAAAAAAGTCATTTACTTTTGAACACTTGGTGATTAAAAGAAACAAAACTCAGTTCAATTAATGCTCATGAATTTGTATCCTAATCAGCCCCATTGCTGATTTCCTGCAGTCTGTACACTCAGTTCCGATGTAGGATTCAATAACGAGACACTGACTGATTGTGCCAGGCAATGTTCTGAGACTTCGAGGTGGAGATCGCGGTAAGTCTGATTATCTTTCCCTCCTGATTTCATCCTCCACTTAATCAGACGAAGTAAAACCCTGGCGATTCCCTCACTGTCCTCTGCTGCCGTTTTCCTTTCTCCAGAACAAATCAGAGATCCTTTGTTAAATCCCTCTCTCTATTCTCCATTTCAACCATAAGTCTGCTAATTTAGGCGACCACGATACCTTTTATAGCCTCTGTGGTCACTTCCTGGCTGTCTCTGTCTCCGTTTCACTCTGTGAAACCCATTTCTTCTCAAAGTGCTCACACATGCTGGTGATCTGTCTGGAAGCTTTCAAGCTCCATGACGTCACACTATTGTTTCTGGTTCTCCCAAATCTGCCTTCTGCCTCTTTTTTCAAAGGAGGAAATCTTATCTCTAACCTTTTTTGGCTTTTGCTGTGTTGCCCACTGACACAAAATGTCAGGAGTGTCCATCCACGGTACCTGCTCTGTCGGGAGTGTCCAGCCACAGTTTCCACTCTGTCAGGAGTGTCCAGCCACGGTACCCGCTCTGTTAGGAGTGTCCAGCCACAGTATCCGCTCTGTCAGGACTGTCCAGCCACGGTACCCGCTCTGTCAGGAGTGTCCAGCCACAGGATCAGCTCTGTCGGAAGTGTCCATCTACAGTATCCACTCTGTCAAGAGTGTCCAGCCACAGGGTCTGCTCTGTCGAGAGTGTCCAGCCACGGTATCCGCTCTGTCGGGAGTGTCCAGCCACGGTTTCCACTCTGTCGGGAGTGTCCAGCCACAGGATCCGCTCTGTCAGGAGTGTCCAGCCACAGTATCTGCTCTGTCAGGAGTGTCCAGCCACAGTATCCGCTCTGTTGGGAGTGTCTAGCCACAGAGTCTGCTCTGTCGGGAGTGTCCAGCCACAGTATCTGCTCTGTTGGGAGTGTCCAGCCACGGTATCTGCTCTGTCGGGAGTATCCAGCCACAGTATCCGTTCTGTCCAGCCACGGTATCCGCTCTGTTGGGAGTGTCCAGCCACAGTATCCACTCTGTCCATCCACAGGATCTGCTCTGCCTTTGGCAACTTCTATTTATCTTCCAAGGCTAAGAGCATAGATTTCCCCCCATCTCCATCTCCCACAAACTGAATTAGGAATAAGTGTCTATGCCACTTTCTACTTTCTCTATCATTACTTTATAACAGTGAAAGGAAATGATCTTCCTATGAATTTTCTTCTTTCATTATCTGTCCCTATCATGTGCCATGTCTGACTCATTCATTTAACCCAGGTCCAATTACAATGACCCAGGAACCTGGTAAGCACCTTGCTCTAAAATGACATCGAGGCTCCTTAATCCTGATTCTTCAAATAGGCAGGAAGTGTTAGACACATGCAGGTGACTTTCACTGCCTCCTGTAGGATACGAGCACACGGGGAGAATCTCTGCTTTCATCTGGAATCTCCCATTTCATCTCTATCATGTTCACTTTGCCACTGGATATGTACATATACCACTGCCACTTCCATAAGCAGGACCTGGGGTTCCCAATCCACTGCACATCGACTGAGCAATTCTCTATATTAACATAATTTCTAGATCACCCACTGATGCATGGGCTTAAGCGACAGAGCTGATTATGATGCCAAGTACATACTGCATGAACCGGGCCTACCTTTCTTTCACTTATTAAATGTTCAAAAGTAGGTGATAAATTTTCTCTGCTTCAATATATTTCCCTGACATGAAAAGCACTAAGAGGGAATTAAAGTTTTATAAAAATTCTAATATGCATTGTACATATTCTCCTGTCAGACAAGCTGTTTTTAGTAAAGACTTGCAGGAGATGCAGTTTCAATAGGCCCAATTTTAAATAAATTTAATCCGATTTCCACTTTCTCTTTCAGTTATAAATTTTGTGAGACCTGCAGAATTAATCTGAGCTCATTGTAATATAAGATCAATGGAAAAGATGTTTTATTGATATTAAACAAAAAATTACAATAGGATGTTAGATTCAATCTTTGAATTGAAAAAGGTAAAAATAGAATTGTATCAAAATGTTCAACCATCAGCTTCCATTGTCAAGGTAAGATAAAACTGTGTTGAGAGTGATTGTTTTATTGAGAGACATGATGTAACTCTGTCTCCCAGGCTGGCCTGTAGTGACTGGAGATCATAGCTCACTGCGGCCCCAGACGATGTGCCTGCCCTCAGGCTGTCCTCCCATAGCAGCGTCCTGAGTAGCCAGAGTAGCACCACCACAGCTGGCTAATTTTTGTTTATTTGTTTTACATTTTGTAGAGACAAGGTCTCATTATGCTGCCTAGGCTGGTCTCAAATTCCTGGCCATAAACGTCATCCCACCCTGGGGGATTCTAGAACTAGAATTATAGGCATGAGCTTCTGTTCCCAGCCAGGAGTGTGTTTTTAAATGCACTATTTAAACAAGAAAAAGAATAATATGCTAGTAAAGGGAATGGAAAATTTGCACATTTGTAGCCAATTTTGTCTCTAAATGTAAATCATCAAATGTATCTGATTCTCAAAACATAGAATGTCATTCCCCAGTCCCAGTCATTTCTTTAGTTTTCTGACTTTAGTGGGGGAAGACTGTGTAGTGTGATATAGGAAGCAATGGTCATGAACTTTTGGGTTAGACTAAGCTATTTCCAAGGTGCTTCCAGCGCTAACATTCTAAGATTGGAACAAGCCTTTCTAATAAAGGACTTGTGATGGGGTCATGGGACAAAGTGAAAATTGAAAGAGAAATCACAGCTTGGAATACTGCACATGACCTGCCCAACAAGCCAGCTGCACCACGCTAACCCCAGCCAGCGAAGACGCTGAAATTCTTTCAAAAAACAACGTATTCACACCCATATGGCTCAGATAGACCGTACACAGCCAAAGAGATCTAATAATAACTCACTGGGATTTGTGTTCTGAAAATAAGCCCAGTGACTGTTCTAGAGATTAGCCTGATTTATAAATTCTGACCATAACTACCAAGACTGTCTTGAGATTAGTTCTTACACCCAAAACCTTTTTTTTTTTTTTTTAATTATTATTTTATTAAATGATAGCTGTGTACATTAATGTAAACATGGGGTACAGTGTAGTGTCTTCACAAAGATTTTGACATACTTTCATCAGGCTGGTTCACATAAATTTCATGTTATTTGCATAGTCCTTGTGTCAAAACCTTAACATCCTAGTTCTAGAAAGGTTCACTTGTACTTTTTAAATTTAGGGAACTTCAGTGATTAACAAGAGCAAAATTGTTAAAATGATGCTTTGCTCTCATGGAATGGCTAGGTTTAGAGGAGATGGGAAAGAGAGAAAGGCACCCCCTGCACACACACAAATGCACAAAGCAGCAGAAAAGCAGTGGGGAGTCGCTTTGCTTTCCTATTCTTATAACCAAGTACTCTGCTAGCCCTGTAGATGCATTAGCTTGGTAATTAATCCTCATAACACTTCTCTGAGGTAGAAATCATTGGACCCAGTTTGCAGAAAAGGAAGATGAGGTTCAAAGAGTTTTTGAGTCGCTTGCCCAAATTTACATATGTATTTAGCAAGTGGCATTGCCAGTAATCCAGCCTGGGGTTCCCCTGGACTCCAAAGCCCATGCGCTGCCCAAACAAGGTGGAGAGGAGAGCAAGGTAGAGGGGTGCAGAAGGTGAGAGTGATCATCAGAGGCCACATCCTGGGCCTCTGGGATTCACAGTATTTATTACTTGTTCCCCACCTCTTTGAAATGCTAATTAGCTGCTGTTCCCAGCTTGGGCTTTCATCCTTAAACCTTTAAAGGCTTTTTACTAAATGGGGCAACCACCATTTCCCACCAAGCTGCAAACAATTTTCTACCCTTAGGCTAAATAAGCAGAGTCATCCCAAGGTTTAGGGACAGCTCAAGCAAGGTCCTCATCTGGTTCCTTAGTCTCCCTATGGTAAAGGTTTGGATTCCTGTTAAAACGCATGCCTCTGGAAGGAGAAACACTGGCTCAGTCAGGTCTCTGCAGTCTTAGCACATAGGAGTTTCTGACCTTATCCAAGAGCAGGTTTAAATGCAGTTGAAGCCATATTTGCACAAGAACTTTGGGAAGTGAGCTGGCTTCAGTCAGGAGCACATGCTCTGTAATTTGTGTACTTCTCCCCTCTCTAGGCGGGTCTAAGGCTGCTTAAAAAGAGGAAGTGACTTTCGTATAGCAATAAGGGAACCAGTGCCATATATTACAGCTTGTATCACTATTTGGCTGGTAGTTGGATATCAGGGAGTCATAGCAGGATCTGTGTCCTAATGGATAAAGCACAACTGTCTATTCTGGGATTTGTTGGGTTCTAAGGAGTTTCCTTCTGCCAGTTAGCTGCATTAAAGTAGAACTCGGCATCCATGCCAACATCTCTCATTTGGGGATTTTGTGATGTGGGCTAATCTTACTGGAGTTAGATGATGTCTCAAAGTGGTTTTGATTAGCATTTCTCTGATGATTAAGGATGATGAGCATTTTTTTCATGTGTCTGTAGGCCATGCACCTGTCTTCTTCAGAGAAGTTTCTCTTTAAGTCCTTTACCCACCCTGAGATGGGAACACTTGTTCTTTTCTTGCTAATATGTTTGAGTTCTGGTCGCTAATATGTGGATTCTGGTTATTAAACCTTTGTCGGAGACATAACCTGCAAATATCTTCTCTCATTCTGAGGGCTGTCTGCTTGCCTTACTTACTGTGTCCTTGGCTGTGCAGAAGCTCTTTAGTTTGATCAGGTCCCAGTAGTGTATTTTTAATGCTGCTTCAGTTGGCTGGGGGTATCCTCATAAAATATTCTCCCAGACTGATTTGTTCAAGAGTTTTCCCTGCACTTTCTTCTACTATTTTTATAGTTTCATGTCTTAAGTTTAAATCTTTAATCCAGTGAGAGTCTATCTTAGTTAATGGTGAAAGGTGTGGGTCCAGTTTCAGTCTTCTACAGGTTGCCAGCCAGTTCACCCAGCACTATTTGTTAAGTAGGGAATCTTTTCCCCACTCAAAGTTTTTAATTGGCTTGTCAAATAATAGGTAATGGTAAGTAGCTGGATTCATCTGTTGGCTATCTATTCTGTTCCATACATCTACCTCTCTGTTTTTGTGCCAGTATCATGCTGTTTGATCACTATGGATTTATAGTATAATCTGAGGTCTGGTAGCGTGATTCCTCCTGCTTTGTTTTTATTTCTGAGTAATGTCTTGGCTATTTGAGGCTTTTTCTGATTTCATATAAAATGAAGTATTATTTTTTCAAGATCTTTAAAGTATGACAGTGGAGATTTAATAGGGATTGCATTAAAATTATATATTGCTTTGGATAGTATAGACGTTTTAACAATGTTGATTCTTCCCAGCCATGAGCATGGTATGTTTTTCCATTTGTTAACATTTTCAGCTATTTCTTTTTTTAGAGTTTCATAGTTCTCTTTATAGAGATCTTTCACATCCTTTGTTAGGTAAACTCCTAAATATTTCATCTTCTTTGGCACTACTGTAACCAGCTATTTTTTTGTTGCAGTTTGGCCGGGGCTGGGTTTGAATCCACCACCTTCAGTATATGGGGCTGGCGCCCTAACCACTGAGCCAAAGGCATCGCCCCTGCCTATGTTTTTGTCAGAGAGGAATGTGTACTTCAAAATATTGCCCTTGTGAGAGTTCATCACTTAGTTTTTATCTTTGCATCAGTGTGGAAGTTAAGTTCTGTCCTTTAATTTCTGAATTCTTACTTTGCTGTTGATCCATTGTGATGGTCAGTATGTAGAACAGGTTGAAGTATTTTCTGTAGAGCTGGTCTCTCGTTGTGGCAAATTTCCTCAATGTTTGTATATCAGTAAACGATTTTAAAGCTTAGCAGCAGGATATAGAATTCTGGGCTGGAAATTGTTCTGTTTAAGTAGATTAAAGGTAGATGACCATTGTTAAAATACCAACATCGTACTTTTAAGATTTGGAAAAAATGATCCTGTGTTTTGTATGGAACCAGAAAAAAACCCATATAGCTGAGGCAGTTCTTAGTAATAAACACAAAGCTGAGGGCATCACCACACCAGATTTTAAGCTGTACTACAAAGGCATAGTGGTCAAGACAGCATGGTAGTGGCACAAAAATAGAGACATTGACATTTGGAATAGAATAGAAAACCAGGAAATGAAAGTAACATCTTACAACCACCTAATCTTTGATAAACCAAACAAAAACATACCCTGGGGAAAGACTCCCTATACAATAAATGGTGCTGGGAGGACTGGGTATCCACATGTAAAAGACTGAAACTGGATCCACACCTTTCTCCACTCACAAAAATTGATTCAAAATGGATAAGGGACTTAAATTTAAGGCATGAAACAATAAAAACCCTCAAAGAAATCATAGGAAAAACACTGGAGGATATCAGCCTGGGGAAAGATTTCATGAAGACTGTGATGGCGATTGTAAACAACAACAAAAATAAACAAATGGGACTTAATTAAACTGAAAAGCTTCTGTACAGCTAAGGAGACAACAACCAAAGCAAATAGACAACCTACACCATAGGAAAGGATATTTACATATTTTGAATCAGACAAAAGCTTGATAACTAGGTTCTATAGAGAACTCAAATTGATCCACATAAATAAACCCAACAATCCCATATCTCAATGGGCAAGAGACATGAATAGAACCTTCTCTAAAGAAGACAGGCAAATGGCTAACAAACATATGAAAAAATACTCATCAGGCTCAGTGCCTATAGCTCAACCGGCTAAGGCGCCAGCCACATACACCTAAGGTGGTGGGTTCGAATCCCCAGCCCGGACCCGCCAAACAACAATGACAGCTGCAACCAAAAAATAGCGGGGTGTTGTGGCGGGCGCCTGTGGTCCCAGCTACTTGGGAGGCAGAGGCAGGAGGCTCGCTTGAGCCCAGGAGTTGGAGGTTGCTGTGAGCTGTAAAATGCCACGGCACTCTACCCAGGGGGACAGCTTAAGGCTCTGCTCAAAAAAAAAAAAAAATCTAAAAAATACTCATCATCCCTAATTATTAGAGAAATGCAAATCAAAACCACCCTGAGAGAGTGGCCCACATCACAGAATCTCAAAACTGCAGATGCTGGTGTGAATGTGGAGAGAAGGGAACACTTTTACACTGCTGGTGGGACTGCAAACTAATACAACCTTTTTGGAAGGAAGTATGGAGAACCCTCAAAGAGCTCAAGCTAGCCCTCCCATTTGATCCTGCAGTCCCATTACTGGTCATCTACCCAGAAGGAAAAAAATCCTTTTATCATAAGGACACTTGCACTAGACTGTTTATTGCAGCTCAATTTACGATTGCCAAAATGTGGAAACAGCCTAAATGCCCATCAATCCAGGAATGGATTAACAAGCTGTGGTATATCTATACCATTCAGAAATTTAAAAAATGGAGACTTTACAGCCTTTGTATTAACCTGAATGAAAGTGGAACACATTATTCTTGGTAAAGCATCACAAGAATGGAGAAGCAGGCTTGGCGCCTGTGGCTCAAGCGGCTAAGGTGCCAGCCACATACACCTAAGGTGGCGGGTTCGAATCCCCAGCTCGGACCCGCCAAACAATGACGGCTGCAACCAAAAAATAGCCGGGCGTTGCGGCGGGCGCCTGTGGTCCCAGCTACTTGGGAGGCGGAGGCAGGAGACTTGCTTGAGCCCAGGAGTTGGAGGTTGCTATGAGCACTCGGCACTCTACCCAGGGGGATAGTTTGAGGCTCCGTCTCAAAAAAAAAAAAAAAAAGAATGGAGAAGCATGAATCCTATGTATTCAATTTTGACATGAGGACAATTAATGACACAGTGGGGGTGGGGGAAGGGGAGAATAGAAAGAGAAAGAAGGAGGGAGGAGTGGGGAAAGGAAGAGCAGAGAGAGGGAAGGAGGGAGGGGAGTGGGGTCTTGGTGTGTGCCACACCTTTTGGGGGCAAGACATGATTGTAAGAGGGACTTTACCTAACAAATGCAATCAGTGTAACCTTGTTTCTTGTACACTCAATTAATAGCCAACAATAAAGAACAACAACAAAAAAATGTTGTCCTTGGCTTGGCACCTGAACACAGTGGTTACAGCCCCAGCCATATGCACCTAGGCTGGCAGGTTTGAACCCAGCCCAGGCCAGCTAAACAACAATGATAATTGCAACAAAAAAATAGCTGGGCAATGTGGTGGGCACCTGTAGTCCCAGCTACTTGTGAGGCTGAGGCAAAAGAATCACTTAAGCCCAAGAGTTTGAGGTTACCATGAGCTATGACTGCATGGCACTCTACCCAGGGTGACATAGTGAGACTCTGTCTAAAAAATTTTTTTAAAATGCCCTTATTTAATTTAGATATGTACTTAGTCCCACCATTGAAAACTAGTGCTGATGGCTTGATACCTATAGCTTAGTGGTTAGGGTGCTGGCCACGTGCTCAGGGCTGGTGGGTTCAAACCCAGCCTAAGGCCTGCTAAACAACAATGACAACAATAACAAAAAAATAGCCGGGCATTGTGGCAGACACCTGTAGTCCCAGCTACTTGGGAGGAAGAGGCAATAGAATCACTTAAGCCCAAGAGTTTGAGGTTGTTTTGAGTTGTGACACCATGGCACTCTACCAAGGGCAACAAAGTGAGACTGTCTCAAAAAAAAAAAAAAAAAAGAAAGAAAGAAAAAACTGTGAATGAGTCCTGAAAAAATTAAAGGAAAAAATCCCTTATCTTTCCTTTTTCTGAATTCTTATTGTATGTTTATTTGTATCAAAGTTAACGTTTTACCTTGTATTATAAAGTCAGGGCACATATCAAATCCTCTAGTAGGCTTAAATATGTAGGAGATGTTTAACTAGAAAATGTTGTTCCCTGCTCTACTCCCCCTTACTCCTGCTTTAATGATGTGTTAGAAAATTGCCTTTTTTGGCTCTGCGCCCATCACACAGTGGTTACGGCACCAGCCACATACACCAAAGTTGGCGGGTTCAAACCAAGCCTGGGGCAGCTAAAACAACAATGACAACTGCAATCAAAAACAGCTGGGTGTTGTAGTTCAGTGCCTAGTTGAGCACCTGTAGTCCCAGCTACTTAGGAGGCTGAGGCAAGAGAATCACTTAAGCTCAAGAGTCTGAGGTTGTTTTGAGCTGTGATGCCATAGCACTCTACCGAGGATGACATAGTGGGACTCTGTCCAAAAAAAAAAAAAGAAAGAAAGAAAAGAAAAGATAATTACCTTCCTTATGTTCAGGAGACTGAATCATTTATGGGCATTGTAACTGGCTTTCTCAACAATGTCACACACCCACAAAATGGAGCATGCACAGACCCTAGGAAGCAATCAAGGTATCTGGCTTCAAAGGTCAATGAGTCAACTACCAGAGAAAGATGGTGTCATTAGAACTTTTGTCTTTGAAAGAATGACAAGTGACCTGTCCTGTTGAGCCATGGCAGAAACATTCTTTTTTCTTTTTCTTTTTCTTTTCTTTTTTTTTTTTTTGAGACAGAGTCTCACTATGTCACCCTCGGTAGAGTGCTGTAGCACTACAGCTCACAGCAACCTCAGACTCTTGGGCTTAAGTGATTCTCTTGCCTTAGCCTCCCAAGTAGCTGGGACTATAGGTGCCCACCACAATGCCAGGCTTGTTTTGGTTGCAGTTGTCATTGTTGTTTAGCAGGCCCCGGCCAGGCTTAAACCCTCCAGCTTTGGTGTATGTGGCTGGCACCCTACCCACTGAGCTACAGGCACCCAGCTCACAGGAACATTCTTGTGAGAGAAAAGGCCTGGGTCACAAGGGGGAACATTTTAACCAACACTGACTAAGGAGAATAAACATCCTGGACATTTGGTGGTTTCCTGGGATGTGGAACTTTCAGTGCTAGGAAAAGGAAAGTCCCAGGCACACCGGATGAGTTAATTATCCTAATTTATAGAGATTTTCTATGGTGTCTGGACTATGAGGTCATGTATGCCAAGATCCCAGAAAACTAAGCACTAGTAGAACCCCATTGAAAAGCTACCTCAGGGCTCAGCGCCTATAGCTCAACCGGCTAAGGTGCCAGCCACGTACACTTAAGGTGGTGGGTTCGAATCCCCAGCCCGGACCCGCCAAACAACAATGACTGCTGCAACCAAAAAAAAATAGCTGGGTGTTGTGGTGGGCGTCTGTGGTCCCAGGTACTTGGGAGGTGGAGGCAAGAGACTCGCTTGAGCCCAGGAGTTGGAGGTTGCTGTGAGCTATAATGCCACGGCACTCTACCCAGGGGGACAGCTTGAGGCT
>CAUYTI010064841.1:0-11206 GCA_963575145.1 Galago senegalensis
ACAGGCGCCCGCCGCAACGCCCGGCTATTTTTTGGTTGCAGCCGTCATTGTTGTTTGGCGGGTCCAGGCTGGGGATTCGAACCCACCACCTTAGGTGTACGTGGCTGGCACCTTAGCTGGTTGAGCTATAGGCGCCGAGCCATTAAACTTTTTTTTTAATGGTTGCTGCATTCCTGTTTATAACTTAATGATTTTAATTGATAGTCAAATAACATTAATATCAGATGTTGAGAAGTAGTTATAAAGTATATATCATTTAAGTAAGTACTTCTTAAAATTTTTATAAGTTATATATTTTTTTCCTTTCTGAACTAATGACAATTAAAATAAAAACATTTTTATCATTCATTTTTATGAGCATAAAATAGCAAAGCAAACTTTAATAGCATTTGATTTGATGAATGAGGACAAGACTCTTTTTTTGAGATTCTGTTATCCCTGAGTAGAGTGCCATGGTGTCATCATAGCTTACAGCAACCTCAAACTTCTTGGGCTCAAGCAATCCTCTTGGCTCAGTCTCCTGACTGAGGCCTGCACTACCACACCCAGCTAGTTTTTCTATATTTAGTATAGATGGGGGGGGTCTCATTTTTGCTCAGGCTGGTCTTGAACTCCTGAACTCAAGTGATGCTCCTACCTTGGCCTCCCAGATTGCCAGATTACAAGTATGAGTCACTGGACCCAGATCAGAATCTTAATTTAAATAGCTCTTTGTGACTCTGCTTCTCCTGAAAACTTTTGGTTACTTGTCTGAATGATATTTGTCCCAAAATAAATATTATGTCTGTTTATATACCATTGACAATTGAGCAGAATTTACAGTACTCCTTGGTTAGTTTAGAGAAATCCTTATTTAAGCTCAACAAGTTCCTTATCCTTTTTTAGATAGGCCAGTCATTTCAAGTAAAAGATATCTGTGGTAGAGCTTTGGAATGTGATTTTCCCCAAGAGAAATTGAGGCAACTTTACAACTAACTTGTCACATTTAGATTTTAAGTATTTCAATTAAACTAAAATACGAAGTATATTTTCTAGCTCTTGGGTTTGGACAGTGTAGTGAAAGTAATCAGGTTTTTAAAAATACATTTTAAGTGCCAGGCACAGTGGCTCACGCCTGTGCAAGTCCTATGTTAGTCAGATGTTTGTAACTTGGGCACTACTGGTAAGGAGTATAGATGCTATGAATTTAACCATAAAATTGACTATCCAGTCTCCATATATTGTTTAAGGGAGTACTTACTCTATTTTAACATAACCTACAATATTTAGAAACGTTAAAGATAGAATTTACAAATGTAGCTGTGGTTAAGGTGAACGTATAGAGTCAAGAATTCTGGATGTGGTTTTTACTGCTTGCCATCTGTGTAACCTGCAAGTGGGCTATTTAATCTCTTTCAGTTTTAATTTCTTCATTTACATTTTTCTTTCCTATTGATGTGAAGGAGATACACACACACACACACACACACACACACACACACACAGTATAAGATGGCAATACTGGTTAAACCTGAGCAAAAAAAGTGTTAGAAAGAGTTAAGAAATGAAGGGAGCTATTCTGGCATAGTATGGGGGCTTCTTTAAGCAAAGCAAGTTTAAAATAGACTCATTGAGATGGAGAAAGGCCAAAAATAGCAATTGAGGTCTCAGTGTTCAAGCTTATGATAGTTTGTGATACTTAGGCTATTGGAACATTACTTTTTTATATAGGGAGAAAGCCACTAGATTTTTTTCTTTTGAGACAGAGTCTCACTGTCACCCTTGGTAGAGTGCCGTGGCGTCACAGCTCCCAGCAACCTCAAACTCTTGGGCTCAAGCGATTCTCTTGCCTCAGCCTCCCAAGTAGCTGGGACTACAGGTGCCCACCACAATGCCCGGCTATTTTTTTGTTGCAGTTATCGTTGTTTAGCAGACCTGGGCCAGGTTTGCACCCGCCAGCCTCGGTGTATGTGGCCAGAACGCTAACCATTGAGCTACGGGCACTGAGCCTAGATATTTTAAATATAACTTCATGAAGAAAAATTTTATGTAAGAATTTTTTTTTTTTTTGAGACAGAGCCTCAAGCCATCCCCCTGGGTAGAGTGCCGTGGCATTACAGCTCACAGCAACCTCCAACTCCTGGGCTCAAGCGAGTCTCTTGCCTCTGCCTTCCAAGTAGCTGGGACCACAGGCGCCCGCCACAATGCCCGGCTATTTTTTGGTTGCAGCCGTCATTGTTGTTTGGTGGGTCCAGGCTGGGGATTCAAACCCGCCACCTTAGGTGTACGTGGCTGGTGCCCTAGCCAGTTGAGCTATAGGCGCTGAGCCAAGAATATTAATCATATTACAAATTACCAAACTTTAGGTTAGGCCAAAAATGTCTTCTGCTTAACAAAGCTATATATATCTGATAGTATGCGTGTAACTGGTACATAAGCATCTTCTCAGATTGCTCACAGAAGGAATGGCTATTCCAGAGAGTGGACCAGGAGTGTTTCTAGAAGGTGGAGTAGTCTTTTGAAAAATGATGTTTAGTATAAATTATTCAATTTACTACACATGGATATTTGTATGATATAGTACTGAACTCTATCTATGTGGTATTTTTAATTGGATTCCTATTATAAAGTTTAATTTGAGGGGGGTTTGATTTGGGGGGTTTTTTGAGACAGAGTTTTACTCTGTCACCCTGGATAGAATGCTGTGGCATCATAGCTCACAGCAACCTTGAATTCTAGGGCTTAAGGGATCCTCTTGCTTCTGTTTTTTTATTATTTTTTGGTAGAGATGGAGGTCTTGCTCTTCCTCAGTCTGGTCTCGAACTCATGAGCTTAAGCAATCCACCTGCCTCAGCCTCGTAGAGTGCTGGGATTACAGGTGTGAGCCACCACACCCAGCCTATAAAGTTTAATTTATAAATTAGGTATAAGAAGAGATGAACAATTAATAATATAAAGTAGAATAATTCAAGCAATTTACTGTGATAAAAATAAAATAAAGGTTATTTGAACATAAGCACTGCAATACTATAACAGTTGATCTGATCTGATAGCAAGATGGCTACTAAGTCACTAATGTATGGGATAGCATATGCAGCATGGATACACGGGCCAAAGGGATGATTCATGTCCATGGAGGGACAGAATGGGACCAAGAGAGATTGGTATGTAATTTAAAACTTAGGAATTATTTGGTTCTGGAATTTTTCCATTTAGTATTTTTGGACCATGGTTGACTGTGGATAACTGAAACTGCAGAAGGCAAAACTATGGATTTAGGGGAAGAGACTGTTGTATTTCACGCATTTTTCTGTTAAAAATTCTGCTAAGTCATTTTTCATTTCATATATATCACAAATAGAATAGATAAAACATTTAAGTTGCTTGAGCTTACAAGTTTGAGACCAGCCATAGCAAAAGCGAGACAACATCTCTACTAAAAAAAGTGAGACGACATCTCTACTAAAAAGAGAAAAACTAGCTAGGTATAGTGGTGTATGCCTGCAATCCTACTCAGAAGGCAGAGGTAGGAGGATTGGTCAAGCCCAAGAATTTGAAGTTGCTGTAAGCTGTGATGCCATGCCAGTCTACCCAAGGTGATAGAGTGAGACTGTTTGAAAAGACATTTTAAGTTTTAGGAATAATAAGAAAAGGAACATGTAAATACATGCTACTTAAATCACATTACTCGTGCATTAGAACTATGATGTCCAGTATGGTAGCCCCTAGCTATGTATGGCTGTTGAACACCTGAAATACGGCTGGTCTGAATTAACAGTGTGATTATGTGAAAAAATGCAAATCAGATTTTGAAATGGAGAAGAAAACCCCCCAAATAGTGTAAGATATGGCAGTAACTTTTATATTGCTTGCCTGTTGAAATAATATTTTAGATATGTTGGGTTAAGTAACATTTTTAAATTAATCACTAGTTTATATATTTATTCCCTTGCTTTTCTTTACTATTTTATTTCCTGTGAATCTCCCCCCTCCTTTTTTTTTGAGTCATGATCTTACTCTGTCACCCAGGCCCTGGAGTGCAGGGAAGTGGAGTGATCATAGCTCACTACAGCCTTGAATCCCTAAACTCAAGTGATCCTCTTGCCTCAGCAATCCCAATAGCTGGGACTATAGGTGTACACCACTATGCCCAGCTAATTTTTTGTTTTTTGAAGACAGAATCTCACTCTGTCATCCTGGGTAGAGTACTATGGCATCATAGCTCACAGCAACCTTAAACTCATGGGTTTGAGTGATCCTCTTACTTCAGCCTCCTGAGTAGCTCGAACTATAGGCCTATACCACAATGCCCAGCTGGTTTTTCTTTTTCTTTTTTTTTTTTTTGAGACGGAGCCTCAAGCTATCCCCCTGGGTAGAGTGCCATGGCATCATGCTTACAGCAACCTCCAACTCCTGGGCTCAAGCGAGTCTCCTGCCTCAGCCTCCCAAGTAGCTGGGACTATAGGCGCCCACCACAACACCTGGCCATTTTTTGGTTGCAGCCATCATTGTTGTTTGGCAGGCCTGGGCTGGGGATTCGAACCTGCCACCTTAGGTGTATGTGGCTGGCACCTTAGCCGCTTGAGCCACAGGCGCCGAGCCTGGTTTTTCTATTTTTAGTAGAAATGGGGTCTTGCTCTTGCTCAGGCTGGTTTCAAACATCTTAGCTCAGAGTATCCATCTGCCTCAGCCTCCCAGAGTGCTTATATTATAGACATAAGCCACCGCACCTAGCACCTAATTTTTATTTTTTTGAGAGATGGGGTCTCACTGCATTGCCCAGGCTGGCCTTAAACTCTTAGCCTCAGGTGTTCCTCCTGCATCAGCCTCCCAAAGTGCAGATTATAGGCATGAGGCATTGTGCCTGGTGTACTCATATATCTCTAAATAACAACTTGTTTGGTTTTGAAGAAATGAAAATAGTATGAGTACAGACCTCATGGCTGTGTAAATAAAGGACTATGATGTCACTTTAAGATGAAGCAACCTAAGCTGAACAGAATCTCAGAGTCAAGTCTTAATTCAGCTTTCCTGTGGATTTTTTTTTTTTTTCTAGAGACAGAGTCTTATTTTGTCACCCTTGGTAGAGTGTCGTGGTATCACAGCTCATAGCAACCTCCATCTCTTGGGCTTAGGTGCTTCTCTTGCCTCAGCCTCCTGAGTAGCTGGGACTACAGGCGCCCCCAGCTATTTTTTTTGGCCGGGCTGGGTTTGAACCTGCCACCTCCAGCATATGGGACCAGCGTCCTACCCTTTTGAGCCACAGGCACCACCCTCCTCTGTATTTTTTGAGTTCCTCTGGGGAAGTTCATGAGTAGTCATTCATGAATTCTGGAAAACCTTGAGCTCACACTGGAGTGGGGTGTCTCGAACAATGTAAATCAGTATTCATAGTATGCTAGAAATCTGGAGGAAATATGGTGAAAAGATGTGACTCATTCCCTGTTTTCTGCTTCTAAGCTCACCATGAACTAACTCCTTTTCACAGGAGGAGGTCAAATCAGATCACCTCTTTGAGCTGGAATGAGTGTCCTTAGCTGGTCCTAACAATGGGGCAGGCTTATGTAAGCATTCTGTTCTCAAGTTAAAAAAAAGGATCTTTTCTAGCACTTTGGGAGACCAGGACAGTTGGATTGCTTGAGCGTGAGAGTTAGAGGCTAAAGTGAGGTATGATTGTGCTGCTATACTTCAACATGGGAAACAGAGCAAGACTCTGTCTTTAAAAAGGATCTTAGTGATGACCAACCTCAAATTTCTATCTTTGTAATCTTGACTGATTGTCTTGTCCTCTACATCTAGTATACTGCTGTCATACTTGGTTTTTAGGTCGTTCATAAGGAAATTTTCTTGTGTTTTCTCTGTTCTCTTTTTGGAATACCCCCTATTTGAATGTTAGACCCCAGTGTTTTTCAACCTATTTTATCTCACGGCACACTTGAACCTATAGTTTAACGTCCATGGCACACTTAAATTATGTTGATCAAATAAAAGAATATGCTTATTGTGCTTTGAACTTCTTTCTTTTTTCTTTTTCTTTTGAAAAAGAGTCTTATGTCGCCCTCAGTAGAGTGCTCTGGCATCACAGCTCACGGCAACCTCAAACTCTTGGGCTTAAGGAGTTCTCTTGCCTCAGCTTCCCAAGTAGCTGGGACTACAGGCGCCCACCACAACCCCTGGCTATTTTCTTGTTGCAGTTGTCATTGTTGTTTAGCTAGCCCAGGCCTGGTTCCAACCTGCTACCCTAGGTGTATGTGGCCAGCGCCCTACCTACTAAGCTATGGGAACTGCCTTAAACTTCTTTCAAAAATAATTAAATTCATCTTTCTTGTGGCACAATGTTTGAAAATCACTGCCCTAGACTAACAGTGATCCTATTAATCTTTTTTGTCTTTGGTCTACCTTTTGGAAGATTTCCTCTGCTTTATCTTACTGAGTCATAATAGCAACTATCATAAATTTTCTTACAGCTCTTTTTCATTCTTTAAATGTTCCCTTTTTGGTAGCATCCTATTCTTATTTATTGGGTGTAGTATTTTTATCTCAGGATATAATTGAGAGATTTTTACTACCTTATATAGCTTCGGAGGAAACAAGGGTCTGCAACTGAAGCATAAAAGTCAGAATTTATCTTGTCTCAGATTTTCATTTAGGAAAAGAAAAGTACAGTGAAACAAAATTGAAACAGTTAGCTAGAGAGCATATTAGTGACATAAGACTTTATTCATTCTTTTTTTGAGACACAGTTTCTCTATGTCTCCCTGGGTAGAGTGCCATGGTGTCACAGCAAACTCAAATTCTTGGGCTTAAGTGATTCTTTTGCCTTGGCCTCCCAAGAAGCTGGGACTACAGGCACCTGCCACAACACCCAGCTATTTGTTTTCGTTGTTGCCGTCGTCATTGTTGTTTAGCAGGCCCAGGCCGGGTTCAAACTCACCAGCCCCAGTTCATGTGGCCAGTGCCCTAACCACTGGGCTACAGGCGCCAAGCCAGGTCTCATTCATTCTTAACAAAAGTCTGAGTTTGGTTAACACATTCATTATTGAACATGTATTTATACTTGTATACATACACACAATCTATTACGTTCCAGACACATTCTGTAGTTTTCCATTTTATGATTTCTCTTTTGAAGTGTAAGAAGTAGATTAACAAATTATATTAAATCACTGTAGAAAAAGCTATTTTTATATCTATGTGCATGCAACCCAATTATGATTCAGAGGCAAGAGAGATTGAATGACTGCAGTGATTATCTGGCAGTTGAGCAGCTGACTGCATTTGTGAACAAGGAGAGCATGTGGCTAAGGGAGGATGAGTCAGAACCAAGTGTCTTCTAAAGGAATCTGTTAAGTAGACTCCAGAAATGATAACAAGTAAACTGCAGGGTACATACGTCTTCAGTGGAATATCTTGTTTGCTTGGGTGCCTATGGCCATTCCAGTATTACTGCTTGTGTCCTGATTCATTGGTCTGTGGGCAGGAACAAAGCTGTTCTTTGTCTGGGAAAAAATGGCTTCTTTCCCTTGGAGAGAAATTACTGTATAAAAGATTGGTAGAAATGTGTGTGTAAGCAATTGATGTTTTTGTGGTGTTCTCCATCTTTTTAAGGTTTTAAATATGATACATTGACTTGTCTAATATGTAGTATTTACTATTGCCTATGAAGGGGGTTTTCCTTAACCCTGACTTTACATATAAGGAGTCTGAGACTTACAAGCAAATATTAACGTAAGTAATTTGTCTCAGATACACTTGACAGTGTTAGAATTTAAACCCAGGTTTTGTCTGATTCCAAAGCACATTTTGTTTTCACTGTTCCCATGCTGTGTTGAAATTAAGCACGATGGAAGTATTACCTTTCTTAAAAAAATAATACATACACATGAGCATGTTTGTAAATCATTGTGAAAGCCCCATGAGTGTTGATTTGGGGATTATAGATGAATTTACAGGTACAGGATCTACAAATAATCAGGATTATTTGTGGTCTTTTACAGATGTGCAGAATGGGGGAAAATGAGTGACATTTAGATCATGTTGCCAATTAAGACAACGTTCTACCTTCTTGTTTCAGCTCTCATACTATAAATAAGTGTCCTTTTCAAGTTCTCTTTAGTGGCAAATTTTTCACATTGTGGTGACTTTCGTTGGTGATTTTGCTGTTTAAAATGGCCCCCAAGCATAGTGTTGAAGTGCTGTCTTATGTTCCTAAATTTAAGAAGGCCATGATGTACCTTCATGGAGAAAATGCATATTTTAAGATGGGTTCCCTTCAGCATGAGTTATAGTGCTGTTTGCCATGAGTCCAGTGTTAATGAATCGGCTATACATTGAAGTAGGTGTCTGAACAGAAACGCTCATAAAACAAAGATTATGTATTGGTCAGTTGAGAAGATGAGGCTGGAAGGAAACGTAACTCCATATTTCACTGAAGAGTAATGGCTTTGTGTTGTCTAATTCAGTGTTCATGGAGACTTTATAGAACATAACTGAGGCAAATAATGAGAATCAACTTGTGTGTGTGTGTATGTGTAGACTTAATGGTTTACTTTACCTAGTTTTTATTGTCTGTTTTTCATTAACAGCAACATAGCATGCTTTGTAAAGGTTAAGTATTTTTATCTTGGACATTTATTTATGTAGCTCATTATTGTTGGACATCTGGGTTATTTCTAATCTTTTGCCATTATTTTAAAAATCCTCTGAGAGTCAACTTCCTTGTAATCGAGTATTTTGTGTATACCTGTAGTTAAGTTTTAGGATGCATTTATAGACATGGCATTCTGGGTCAAAGGAAAATGTACACTCATTCCCTGAAAATGCCTTCCCAGAATCATTAGCCAATTTATATAGCCCCTGACCATATAGTAGAACCTGGTTTCTCACTTGATAGACATTGTTAAAATAGTTTTCAATTTATTTTCATATTTGTCTCAAAATGGTTATCTTGTTCTAATTTAACATTTGATCATTGATAGTGAACTTTTTTTCTAATTTTGGCCATTTATTTTGCTCTGAACTCATCTTTACCAAATGGTTACTTAGTTTTCTCAACTCCACAGGTTAAATAAAATACCCTTTTTACCACTGATTTAAAGTGTTGCCTTTTTCATATATTATTTGTATACTTTGTTTCATTTTTGGATTTTTTTGTTCTCATTTAGTTTCTGTGGTATAGTGCTACCACACAGTTGTTGATTGTGTTATTGTTTTAATATTTGGAAGAGTAAATTCAGTGAAAAAATCATTCTTTTTCTAATATTTCCTTGAATAGTCTGATTCTTTATATGAACTATAGACTTAGTTCTCAAATTCCAGAGAACATTAACAATTTTATCAATACGATTTCACTGGAATGTCATTAAAATAAAGATTATTTTGGGATAAATTGGCACATTTAGTCTTCCCGTTCAAGAATATGACATCTCGGCTTGGCACCTGTAGCTCAGCAGCTAGAGCGCCAGCAACATACACTGGAGCTGGTAGGTTCGAATCCAGCCTGGGCCTGCCAAACACCAATGACAACTACAACAAAAAAATAGCCAGGCGGGTGCCTGTAGTCCCAGCTACTCTGGAGGCTAAGGCAGGAGGATTGCTTGACCCCAGAGTTTCAGGTTGCTGTGAGCTAGGCTATCATCATGGCACATCAGCTTGGGCAACAGTGAGACTCTGTCTCAAAAACAAACAAACCAAGAAAAAGGGTAATAAATGGGCCTTTAAAAAATTTAGTAATTTTAGCTTGACACCTGTGGCTAAAACGGCTAAGGCGCCAGCCACATATACCTGACCTGGTGGGTTCAAATCCAGCCCGGGCCCACCAAACAATGATCACTGCAACCAAAAAATAGCCGGGTGTTGCAGCAGGCACCTCTAGTCCCAGCTACTTGGGAGGTGGAAGCAGGACAATCGCTTGAGCCCAAGAGTTGGAGGTTGCTGTGAAGCCATGGCACTCTACCCAGGGCGACAGCTTGAGGATCTGTCTTAAAAAAAAAAAAAAAGCGTAATTTCATGAGGAAAATACTTTTGACTGGACATTAATATGAATAAGCTGAGAGATACAGAATCTTCAGTTCTAAAAGATGTTGTAAATCATTGATAAAGAATACACAATCTGATAAAGTGGTGTGAAATTGATCTTTTCTGCTGTCAACTTGAGAAGAATTCTACTTAGGAGTAGTATGAGTATTTTAAATGAGGTACATTGAGAGATGAAATGTTATACTGTCCATTGCATATTCATTCCCTCCATCTGTTAAAGGTAGAAATCTTCACGAGCAATGTTGTAGGTCAATTTATATTGATATGCAATGTAGAGGAGTATTATTTTTAGGTTTTGTGAGATGTTGAGCATGAGGTGGTCATAGTCACTTGTCTGACTAGGTGCAGATTGGAGTTTTAAATTCAAATGTGAAAGGGAATGAGCACTTATCAGAACAGAAGGAAATATGTGGTTAAACGGTTTCAGCTGTAACTGTAGACTGTTTCCCTTGGTCCAAATGGGAGGAGAAATGGAATCTTCTGGGTTTTTTTGTTAAGTAGGAGTTGGTTCAACATGGTTTTTTGAAGCCCTTAGCAAAAATTAGTGTGGTTAGTAGTGAAGGAAAATGACATATACTAGGAAGGCATACATCTTCCAGGTTTTATTTTATAGGTGTCTCAGGCGTAATTTTCTACCATATTTGTACCATTATTGGCAGTCAGTTATTCCTATTAAACATCTCTAAAAACAAGAAGGATCTAAGACTCTGAAGAAACTGCCAAATTAAGAAAAACTGATGGGGCTCGGCACCCATAGCTCAGTGAGTAGGGCGCCAGCCACATACACTGACTCTGGCAGGTTTGAACCCAGCCCAGGCCTGCTAAACAACAATGACAACTACAACCAAAAAAATAGCCAGGCGTTGTGGCGGGTACTTATAGTCCCAGCTACTCAGGAGGCTGAGGTAAGAGAATCACTTAAGCCTAAGAGTTGGAGGTTGCTGTGAGCTGTGATGGCACAGCACTCTACCAAGGGTGACATAGTAAGACTCTGTCTCAAAAAAAAAAAAAAAACCATCTGGCTCGGTGCCTATAGCTCAACCGGCTAAGGCGCCAGCCATGTACACCTAAGGTGGTGGGTTCGAATCCCCAGCCCAGACCCGCCAAACAACAATGACGGCTGCAACCAAAAAATAGCCAGGCGTTGTGGTGGGTGCCTGTGGTCCCAGCTACTTGGGAGGCGGAGGCA
>CAUYTI010064845.1:0-29169 GCA_963575145.1 Galago senegalensis
CTGTGGTCCTAGCTACTTGGGAGGCGGAGGCAAGAGACTCGCTTGAGCCCAGGAGTTGGAGGTTGCTGTGAGCTGTAATGCCACGGCACTCTACCCAGGGGGACAGCTTGAGGCTCTGTCTCAAAAAAAAAAAAAAAAAGACTACAGAGTATAATTTGATAATCTTTGCTATTCTTCTCATTGTTACTAATATTATTGCTAGTATTACTGTGTACAAGTTGGTATCTTTGGAGTTTTTGTTACTATTCTTAGAATTGACCCAATTCTGAATGTAGCATCAAAGTCATTTGAAATCATTCTTTTCTTTGTACTATCAAGCCTTCAATTTCATATAAAATTAGGCTTGTTTGTTTCTCTTTGGATTCTAGTTTTAGAGATTGATTTCCCATTTGGTTTTATTTTATCTTATAATTGTGTAAAACATTTACCTAGTTTCAAAGACAAAATTGTAAATATAGGCACTTTTATACCCTGTCTCTGTATCTAGTTTTTTCTGTCTCCCCAAAGGAAACAAATTTTATTCATTTGTTACTTGCCCTTCTATTTTTATTTTTAGAAAGACAAGCAAATGCTCAGGTGTGTATTCATCTGTATACTCAGACCCCCTTTTCCCTCACAGAGCTAACACACCGTGAGCATTGTTCTGCACTGTTTGTTACTTTGTCCTTAGGATAATCTGGGGATGCCTGTGTATAGCATATGAAGGTCTTCCTCACCCACTGAATCAGCTGGAGAGTCCTCCATTATATGACTGACATTCCATATTTTCTTCAGTTAGACACCGACTATGGGACGTTTGGGTTGTTTCCCATCTTTTGCTTTTATAAATATTGCTGTAGTGAATGACCTTGTGCCCGTGGCATTTTGCTTTTTTGCCAGTATATTTTTGTGGAGGCCTCTTCATGCTTTTCTGCTCCTGCTACACCCAGATGTTTAGGCAGTGGTTGTGGTTTCCAGAGGGTGCAGCCAAGAGCACCCACTGGAGGAGGGAAATCTAGGTGCATGTGTGACCTTTGGGTTAAGAGCTGCTGTTGGCAAGAAGGGCCAAGTTCCTTCACTTGGCTTCATTCCCTCCCGGAAATGTGAGGACACACCCTTCTGGGAGCCAGGCCTTACCCTTGCAGGGTTGGAAGGAGTTTTATTAAAAGGAAGCATCACTAACCAACCATGGGCAGAGCCACACCTCAGAAACCCACATGCCTCACAGTGGACAGGATGTCTGGGGGGGGCCTTTGGGGAAGGCGGGAAGATGGGGGTGGGGTTGGTACGCACGCTGTGTCGCTGTGCAGAGACAGGCTTTCCTTCCTTCATCATCCAGGTCTCAGTCATCTCCTTCCACCTATTGTTCAGACAGCCACCACCGCTAGGAAAATCTGATGGCTAATTCCCACATCCTCTCAGGACATTTTGTGAATGTCCTGTGGGTTCAGTTACAAATCAGATCCTGGGATGGTGACGACAGAAAGGCCTGCCATATCTCCTCCAGCACCTAGGCACAGAGGCAGGATCGCATGGATGGTGCCAGGTGATAAAAAGAGGCCGTGGCTTTGCAGATTTTCAGCTCTCATTTCAAACTAGCTGTGGGTGTATACTTTGGAGTGTCTTGTGAGCCTGCTGAGCAAACACAGCTTCCAGCCCACCAAGGAGCTGCGTGTTTGCCTACAAGGCATGATCTCCCCCTCCCTGGCCCATGAGAGGCTTCCTCAAAGCCCAGCCCTGCCAGGCTTGCCATCTTGGACCTCACACCTTGCCAGACCTTGGTTTTTCCATCAATAAAAAGAATTAAAGAATTCACTCAACATTTAGCTCTCCTAGGAAAATTCCTATCCCTACACTGCTCTTCTGATACTTGACTGTGGCCTTTGATAGAGTGGGGACAAACAGAAGTCAAGGGCAACAACGAGCAAATGCAACCCAGGGAGTGTCGTATGATGTCCCGTGAACCCACATGCCCCTCTCCCAGCCTGAGTCCTCCAGGTGGACGTGGACAGAATCTCACAGTGGCTCTTTTGTCCTAGGGAGTCGAGGGGCACACTGGGAAGCCGGGCCCTCTCACATGACAGTATTTTCATCCCTGAGTCTGGACAGGACCCTGCTCGACCTGTGCGAGTATTTTCCCAAGAAAATGTGTGTGATCGGATTAAAGCTCTGCAGGTAAACTTTTCCTTGGCCATGTGGCTCAGTATGTTTGTCAAGTATCAATTGAGAAGTTTTTGAATGCTTTCTGCTTGGTTTATCTGATACACTGTCAAGTAGAGCCCCACAGATCATAATCCTCCAAATGAGTTACAAGTGGATCTAGACTCATTCTTAGATGAATGAGCAAGAAATGGCAGGCAGAGAGCTGGTGCAGGTGCTCCCTGGGCTCAGCTCTCTGTACCACATGAGGGTGTTGAAGACATTTCCTGAATGAATGGATTGGATCGGGAGGACTTGTTGATAAATGTTAATGAAAATAAGAGCAAATGTTCTTTATTCTAATCTAGTTAAAAATCCAGTGTAATGTGAAAATGGGGCCACCACCTCCTCCAGGGGCACTTCCCACCAAGCGGGGGGAGGATGCTGGCATGAGCTCTGAGGATGACGGGCTGCCCAGGAGCCCCCCGGAGATGTCCCTGCTGCATGACGTGGCGCTCGGCCCCACCATAAAGGCAAGTGCCCCCTGCGCCAGTGCGCATCTATACCCATATCTACCACCGAGGGGGCCCGAGCTCTGGGACCTCCATATGTTCCCCTGAGATCTCTGTGGGTGGGTGAGGCTGTGCACTGTGTGGCAAGCCAGGTCACTGGCACCTAGAGTCAGCCCCTGCACTGTACTTCTTTTTCATTCTTTAGGCAGAAATTCAGGTGTGGTTAGAAGATGTGGTTTTAACAGCATTTTTTGTGATGGTGACAGGTCTGATACAATCAACCCCATACCTGGTCTTTCCTGTCTGAGCAGATAGCCAGTCCCAGAACCCTATTTCAAAGAAGAGAGAAGGGAAACACCTTGGTTTCTATCTTCTGTTGTCGTGACATTTGGCCAGAGGGAGAGGGAAGTAGTAAACATGTTATATAACCCTTAACTTAGGAGCTCAAGTCTGAGTCTCGGGACCATGAGAACATATTGGTTTAGGAGCAGTAATGTGAGGCATGTTGCTGGCTAACAGGGCAGCAGGGACAGGGTGACAAGCAGGAGAGGAGTTTATGACCTTAGCAGGGTGGAGCAACCCATCCCACATACCAATCTGAGAGGAGGAGCCTGAAGAATTAAGCTTTCTCCCATGTAAACAACATAGCTCATGGTGCTGATGTTTTTAAAAAGTTTTATTTTATTATAATAAGAATACTTAACACCCATGCAAGGTAATTATACCAAATGACAAAAATAGATTATTATTTTCTCCATGCAGACAAGTCTTGCTTGCTATGGAGGTGGTTAGAGTTGGAGTTATCTGAGCTATGCTGACACTTGAAAAACAAATAAAGGCCAGAGTTTATTTTTTATAGCCACGTACCTGCCCATGCATCTTTGGAACACTGTCACCTCTGGCCTGCTCCAGGGACTGTTTACAGTGAATCGGGCTTTCACTGTGAGCCAGTGCCTTGCAGATTCTGTGCTGCTCTGAATTACATTCAATAACCACTTCAACTTGGATACCTGGACACCTTGCTACATCTAATTTTTGTGTGTAGGTGTGCGTTCCTTCTGGAAAGACAGAAGGAAGACTATGGTATGGCTGAGTTAAAGTAAGCTCCAGCGTTGGGAGCTCACACGAAGCTGGCTGGAGAATTATTCCCCAATATTCTGCTGCAGGCTGAACTTGTCCTTCCTCACTCCAGGAGCAGGGTCTGAAGACAGCAGGTTACCCATGCCTGCTCTCCAGCCTCAAGGAGAGGGAGCGAGGGCGGGAAGGAGAATGTGTAGCCTCTTTCCTGGGTTCCACTGAGCTGACCTTGTGCCCCTTAACATCTTAAAATACTTGTGTGTGCTGTTTCAATATCTTCTTCTCAGGAGCAGATGTGACTTGTGTATTTCCGGGCCACATGGTAGGGAGTTGTCTGTTGGGGGCTGCCTTGTTACTCAGTGTTGACTGAGTGCCGCCTCCCTTCCCACAGATGCCTGCTTCACACAGCGTCCTGTTCCCTGCCTTTAGCCAGAACAGGCAGGAAGAACAGATAGTTTCTCCCCCTGTTTTCATTAGAGAACAAGTGAGCCCAGCTCCAAACCTGCACCAGGCAAACGGCACCAGGACGCACATATTCCACGGTTAGTTGAGTGGGAGCCACTCACACTGGGCCAGGGCTGACCTTGGCTTTCGTGGCGCCCCTTTGGTGGTTGTTACTTTGTTTTTTTACAAAACCAGTGTTCTGAGATTTTATCTTAGTGGAGAATATGAACAATCCTTAACTTTATAGGAAACCAAAATAGAGGTCTTTGAAACTTAAAAAAAAAAAGGATAATCTTTATCATCTTGGTTTTGAGGACACAGTGATTACATTTTGATCTCTTAGAAGTTTTTTTGTGCACTGTTGGCTGATGGAGAGAGAAAAACAATACACTCTTTAAGATGTGTTTGTATAACACATGGTATTTAGTATAAGGGCATCTTAAATCCCAAAAGGATGGGATTATGGGCTGCTTAATTCTTTTCTATGTGACACCTTATACAGATCTATATACTTGATAGAAAAACTTAAGGTTATTGTGAAAAAGCCTTTAGTGGCAAGTATTTGATGATACTGCCAAGGTGACATTTCCTGGCAAAATAGAGCTTTCAGGAAATATGTGGAATTATTTCTCAAACTTATAACCACATTAGATCACAATTGATAAAACTTTACCTGGTGGTTTTTAAGGTAAAATTACATCTATCTGGTCATATTCTAGGTAGGAAATTCTGGGTAGAAGGTGGTAAAACCGGCAGGTCCCTTAAGTCTGTTTTGCTCTTGGGGATGAGGGAAGGGAAGGTGGTGGAGTGACACAGCTTTGGTCACAAATACATACCCCACCACTACAAAGTAAGGCCTTGGGCAGGTTTGTCACCTCTTAGAATTTGTGTTCTCAGGGGGTTTGGGGGGAGGATAATGAGAATGGGTAGATCAGTGCCTGCCCTTCCCAGCAGGGCCAGTGGACTTCTCATCTCCAGTGACCTCAGCCCACCATCCCTGCCTCCTGCCTGGTGGGCCTGCCTGCTTGTGTCTCCCTCAGCCCCCTCCTCAGTGCTGAGCCCTGCTTTTTGAGGACAAACACTATAAAGCAGCTGTCACCCAGGATCACCCCAGAAAAAGCTTCTGAACCCCAGCTGTTTCCTCAGATTTGTTGAATTGCATTCCCCCAAGAAAAAACTACGTTAAACTTATAAATTCTCTGCTGCTAGAGTCATGCAGAAGCATAGATTTCAGGAAAAGTTAGGTGACGGACTGCAGTCTACTCAGCCGTGAATGCACTCTGAAATGTCGCCAGCCCACCCGGGAAAGCACAAGACATCTTCCTGGCCCCATCCTCCTCCCCTAGATGCCACCCAACCCCACATAGTTACATGTAGGATCAAAGACAGACCTCATAAGGCTCCTGAGCCATGAAGGTGTGAGCCTTTCCAGTCCCCAAGAGCTCTCTGAGCAACAGTGGAGACTAGGGTAAGGGTTCTGAGGCTAGAGGAGTTGACTTCCCTTGGGGAAGATTAGCCATGACAGCTGGTGCAAGGTTTTCCACATGGGACAGAGGTCATGGAAGTTAAGCTCCATGCCAAGGGCCCCAGCCTAGCAGCCAGAGTAGGCCTGTGCCCAACACTGTATACCCAGACAGTGCATATGCACAGTGACCCACACAGAGGAGGAGTAGGGACTATTTGTCTCTTAGAGCCTTCAGGGTTTTGGGTTTATAAAGGGACTGAAGGACTGTCGTCAGAAATGATGTCATCATTCCCATTAAGAGAGCGTTTGCAAAATCTATTCTCATCTTGTCTATTCTCATGAGTCCTAAGCCAGGCGTCCTCAAACTATGCCTGCGGGCCACATGCAACCCACCTAGGACATTTATCTAGCCTGCCGGGTATTTTTGCTACCGCTGCCTGTCCTGCTTAGCAGCTGACTTGTCCTGGGGCCCGCAGTCCAGCCCTCCAACGGTCTGAGGGACAGTAAACTGGTGCCCTGTTTAAAAGGTCTGAGGACCCCTAGTCCTAAGCAGTGAGAAAAATGTTTTACCAAATATTTAGACATTTTTCTTCTACACAAGGTCAAATATGAAGAATTCTGTATGAGTTTACATTCTGTTTGTGACCTTTAAGGAAGATTATCTGGGAAAGGTATCGATTTCCCAATCTAAAGTGACTTCCTGCGTCACTGGCTATAATAGTGAAAGTCAGAGCCATAGGCACAGATGTAGCCGGGCCAGGAGTCTTGTGGTTTATTTTTAAATAATTTTTGCTTTATTCCCATAAGTACTTGAATAGCTACAAGAAAGCTAAAATAGATTGTGCCTCTTTCTTTCTTTCTTTCTTTCTTTCTTTCTTTCTTTCTTTCTTTCTTTCTTTTTTTTTTTTTTTTAGACAAAGTCTCATTCTGTTGCCCTGGACAGAGAGTGCTGGGGCATCATAGCTCACAGCAACCTTAAACTACTGGGTCCCAGCAATCCTTTTGCCTTAGCCTTCTGAGTAGCTGGGACTACAGTTGCCTGACACAATGCCCAGCTAGTTTTTCTGTTCTTAGTAGACACCATGTCTCCCTCTTGCTCAGGCTGGTCTCAAACTCCTGAGCTCAGTCAGTCTACCTGCCTCAGCCTCCCAGAATGCGAGGATTACAGGCGTGAGCCACCACCCCTGGCTGATATTGCCTACTTCTAACCCGTTCTTCTTCATTTTAGTAATTGTATCTTGCCAGTGTAGGGGTAAACATAGACTTTCATTAGAAAAGATGAGGGACCTTTATGTGAACACAGAAAATAAGTTCCTTTCTGAGGTCATTCCTTTGTAGGGACTGTCCCTGGGTCGGCGCTAATCTCTCTAATAGTGTCATCCTTCTGGATCCCCACACAGTGTGGGTTTCCAGTTTGCAGAAAAGAAATAGTCATTGGGGATAGCACATGAGAGAAGACCATTTTTGTGAGGGCTTTCTGAAACAGCGTGTGATGAACCAAAAATTGCCGAGATGTGCCAAAAGCCCAGCACCTCCCAGATTCTCCCTCTGCTCCTTGCCCCGTATTCAGGCTGCACATGCTCCCAGGTGCTCCAGGCTCTGTCCCATGTGTGTCCTTGCAGGAGCCCACTTAGACCTTAGAGCTGCAGAGCTCACCAAGTTCAGTGTGCCGGTAACTTAGGCTGTGGCCTTACTTCTGTGTGACTGCCAGCACCCCCCTTCTCCTTTTGCTCCAGGGTGACATGATTGCTTTTTGCTGACTGTCACTTCTTCCCTCCTGAGGTAAAAAATAGTAAAATGTCTGTAAGTAACAGATGGTCACTTAAAGCCAGAGTTCTCCAAGAGCTCAGGTGAGGACACAGACCTTCAGACCTGAGCCAGCACAGCCCCTAAAATCTTACCTCTGGGCCTCCTTTTCAGCGTCCAGAGATAGGACCAGGTGACTCTGCCTTTGGGCAGGTTGGAATGTTCTGTTTCATCAGAGGAATCTCTTTTGTCTGAAGCACCTGTGCTGGCAGCTACTGGAGGCAGAAGGCAGAGTCACCTGCCGTGGGGGCCCTAGACACAAGCTCTGTGCATGGCTGTGAAAAGCGGTGGCAGCTTCTAGGGTTCAGCCCAGCCATTGACCCTCCCTGGTGAGAGTCAAATTGGAAGTATTTCCATAAGTATAAAGCCCAGAGGCAGCGAGGGAAGACCGAGCATGGTCAGAGGAGAGAGCGCTTACATTGGCTGTACCTGTTTCACATTATGAGGTTAATGCCTGGTGTGTTTGCCCCTTGTCCCATGAAGGTCTCGTTCGTGTCCTCGACCCGGCCACTGTCTCCAGACCAGGCAAGTGACACCACCGTCTCCCCACGGACCTCAGACAGCAGCCTGGCACCCGTGGCTGACTTCAGTCACCCTCCAGAGTCCTCCTCCTGCCTGGACAACTCTGCAGCTAAGCACAAGCTCCTGGTTAAGCCCCGCAACCAGCGGTCCAGTAAATTGAGGCGGCTGTCATCGGTAATTGGGTTTTTGTTCTCTACGCAAAGGCGAGCCAGGCAGGCTTGGCATCCCATTCTCCACCCCTTCCCTCTTTCTCCCCCCATTTCTCCTTTCACAACCCCTCTGAGCACCCCCCATTGATGGGACCATGCTGGAGGAGCTAGAATTGCTCATCTTTTTCGACATTAGTTAGCTATATCTCTTCTCCGCCTATGACACTCCATTTATTCATCCCTCATTCCCCACACACTGGCTAGGAACCTGCCGTGTCCTGTGTGCCAGTGGCCTTCCCATTGCACTTGGTATAAAGCCCACATGCCAGGCCTGGCAAGATCAGGCCCTGCCCAGGTCTCGGTCTTCTGCCCTTTCTCTTACTTGGCTCTTTGGCCTCCTTTCTGCTTCTTAAGCTTCCCAAGCTGCCTCTGGCCTGAGGCCCCAGGATTGCTGGGTCCCCTGCCCAGACACTTTTCTCCTGGCTGGCTTTTCTCAGCTTTGGGGCTCACAGGTCCTCTCCCCAGAGGGACTCTGCCTGATGTGCACTTCCTTCAGAGCACTTGTCACACATCAGACTTTGGTGAACCTGTGTGCCCACTGGTCACTCAGTCTTCTTTGAGCCCCTTTCCAGCTGTACTCTGGCCCCTAGAACAATGCTAGTCAAGAATTGTTAAATGAATGAATGAATGAATGAGTGAATGGCAGAAGCAGCAGCTGAACCACTAGAGGGAACACCTGCCTTGTGCAAGGACCGACTTAGTAGCATGGGGATCATGCCTCTGTGAGGACAGGCCCCTCTTTGGGTGTGCTGCCTGAGGACATCGTTACCTTCTAGTCCTGGAAGCTGAGAAACTGGCTCACTGACAGCTTTGCCTTTGTGGTACTCAGGGGTGCAGGGTGCACGGAAGTTTGTTACCATCTCCCCTGCCTGACAGGACCTATATATAACACCTCACCCCAGGAAAAAGTGAGGAGCAGGTTATGGGGCCAGCCTGGCCACAGAGAAGGACAGTGCTGAGAAAAAGGTGCTCCCAGGCTAATGTCCTGTCCTTCCCTCACGACACAATTGTGAAGTGTTGATGAAGTACCCAAGATGAGCTAGGTGTTTCTGCTGGAGACAGTGGGCTGGTGCACTCGGGATTTCACAGCTCCCTGGAGAAAGCACGTTCTCCTTTGGGCACGTAGAAGGGGGTTTTTAGACTCATGCCAGCAAGGTTGGCTAATGCTAGAGGAAGAGGCAAGGTGGGTTGATGTTGTATGTTCTTTGGAGCTTCTGATCAGAGACGCAGGGGAAAGAACTGCAGACAGAATGATAAAAACATAATGGAGACTGGCTGTCTGTCCTTGCTGGCCCAAAGTGAAGCTACACATTATAATGCTAATGAAGAGAGAAGGCAGAGAATAGAACCCAATGCTCAAGACCAGTCTGTTCACCCCCAGCTACACCTTGGCTGATTCTCCACACCTCTTAGGGAGAGAGTCACTCTGCATATTCCTGCATATCTATAGGCAGGTACAGAAGCTCGATCTTCAAAGAGATGCTTCTCAGAACCAATCTCCTGAAGGAGCACACTGAGGTGAACTGCCATGTCTTGAGCAAGGGGAGCTTATCTCCTACCGTGGGTCACCTTCAGGCCCCTCTCAGCCAGGGCCTTGGGTACTTGTTCCCGTGCTTATTTTTTCAGCATGTCTGTGGTTAAAGGCTGAATGCTGTGGGGACTTGACGAGGCCCAGTAACTCCAGATCTGCCTGTTCTCATGCTGAGTGAAACCACAGGGCCAGGGACAAGGCAAGCTCCCTTCTGCCCCTCAAGTCTGTGCTTTATTCCCACAGCACTATCTATTGCTCTGACAGGGGCTTGTGTATCCAGTCATAGCCTGGCCAGGACCTGGTGACAGAGGGAAGCCAGGCTTACACTTAGATGGAAATGCAGCCCCTCTCACTGCCCCTACGCAGAGCCATAACCCTCTTGTAGTTTGGAACATAACTTTCTTGAATTCCATTTTGTAAGCCAAGAGTGGTGTTTCATGCCTATGATCCCAGCACTGTGAGAGACCAAGGCGAGAGGATCACTTGAGCCCAGAAGTTTGAGACTGCAGTAAGCCATGATCATACCACTGCACTCCAGCCTGCATGACAAAGCAAGACTGTCTCAAAAAAGAAAAAGTCTCAGCACCTGTAGCACAGTGGTTACAGCGCCAGCCACATACACTGAGGCTGATGGGTTTGAACCCAGCCCAGGCCAGCTAAGCAACAATGACAACTGCAACAGAAAAATAGCTGTGTGTTGTGGCAGGCACGTGTAGTCCCAGCTACCCAGCTACTTGGGAGGCTGAGGCAAGAGAATCACTTAAGTCCTAGAGTTGGAGGTTGCTGTGAGCTATGACACCATGGCATTCTACCTAGGATGACAGAAAATTTGACGTAGTCAGTCTGGGTAAACATGTAAACACAGTCATTCCTTGATTTAAACTCGGTTGCTCCCATCTTTCCTCTTCCTTCTCACATCCCCTGCTTGGTAAGAGAGCAGGCATGGGTATTTTAAGTTCTCAGGGGCCCCAGGCTTTCCTGATGGGGTACTAGTCACCAGTGTCCCTCCATTCATTGTTGGGCTCTAAATTGGAGGCTTCCGTCCTTCAGTTCCCACAGCCTCTTTCACCCTTTAGTCATGAGGTCCCTCTTCCCAAACATAAGGACCTTCCTTGTGGCCTGGTCCTTCTCAGGGGTTGGGATGCTCTCACGTGCTCCCTAACCACTCCAAGGGTGGGAAAGAGTGGCCATGCCACACCCTCTGCTGCCTTTTGTGGGTTTTCATGACTGACAGGTTTAAAACATGACCCACATCCTGGGCGGCACCTGTGGCTCAGTGGATAAGGGAACTAACTCCATATACCAAGGGTGGCGGGTTCAAACCCAACCCCAGCCAAACTGAAACAAAAAAATAGCCAGACATTGTGGCAGGCACCTGTAGTCCCAGCTACTCAGGAGGTTGACGCAGGAAAATTGCCTTAGCCCAGGAGTTGGAGGTTGCTGTGAGCTGTGTGACGCCACAGCACTCTACTAAGGGCGACAAAGTGAGACTCTGTCTACACACACACACACACACACACACACACACACACATAACAGTGACCCACATCTTAAAGAGGTTTCCACATCAACAATTTCCTGTAGTAGCAAAAGATCAGTGACACTCAACATCAAGAATCAGCAGCTTTTGAAAATTCTTCTGTGTAGATTTCTTTGCACATCTTCCTTCCTTTATTTATTTAGTTTGTTTGTTTGAGACAGAGTTTTACTTTATCACCTTTGGTAGAGTGCTATGGCGTCATAGCTCACAGCAACCTCAAACTCTTGGGATCAAGCAATCTTCTTGCCTAAGCCTCCCAAGTAGCTGGAACTACAGGTGCCCACCACAGTGCCTGGCTATTTTAAGAGATGGGTTCTCGCTCTTGCTTAGGCTGGTCTTGAAGTCCACCCACCTTGGCAGGTAGGTCCTTGGCAGTCCACCCGCCTTGGCCTCCCAGAGTGCTAAGATTACAGGCATGAGGCACCGCACCTGGCTTCTTCCTCTTTTTAAATCCAAAAGAAAAGGAGAGTGTCTTTTGGCAGGAGTTAAAATCAGTTGTTATCACAAACATCCCAGTCATCTTGTGTTCTCTTAATAAGCAGATACCAGCTGGAAAATGTTAAAATAACAAGCAACAGCAACAAAATAACTATTGCCAACACACCCCTGTGTGTCACATATCCTACTAGAAAAAGGGGAGGAGAGAGCAACAGCCTGAGTAACTCTTGGGGTCCATGTCATGAGCTTTTTATTTTATTTTTGAGTCTTACTCTGTTGCTCTGACTAGAGTACCATGGCCTCAGCCTACCTCACAGTAATGTCAAACTCCTGGGTTTAAGCAATCCTCCTGCCTCAGCCTCCAGGCTGAAGACTATAGGCACCTACCTCAATGACCAGCTAATTTTTCTATTTTAGTTTGCTTAGGCTGGTTTCAATCTCCTGTTCTCAAGGGACCCTCCCAACTTGGCCTCCCAGAGTGCTAGGATTATAGGCTTGAGCCACTATGCCTGGCCTGTCATGAGCTTTATAAAAAGATCAACTTGAACACTTCCAACTGTTTGTTCATTTTGACATACTACTTTTGAGTGATTTGTTACTACTTTGATCTCTTTTCCTTCCTGAGAGGGCAGGAACTGACTTGGTGACAAGAACGAGGAAGCTGACTAGAATCTGAATTCTAGAATCTTTCAAAAGAAAAATACCACAAGGTAGTGTATGGCTGTCCAGCCACTAGTGCTTCAGGAGGCCAGACAAGGGAGAACAGTGAGCTGCAGGGGGCAGGCAAGACTTCCAGCAAGAGGTGGAGTTGGAAATAGGCCTTGGGCTGCTGGCGGAGCATCCTGGAGGTATTGGGGGGACAGCCCACAGTCACTCAGCCTGGGTGTCTGGCACAGTGTTGGAGCCTTGATTTGACCTGAGTAGGTGGTAGAAAGAATAACTTAAGACCAGAGAATATAGGACTTTAAATTTAGCTGAAAATGTTGGGTTTTATCCTATGAACTGTAGTTAGCAATTGACTGTGTTTGATATGATCAGCTCTTTTAGGAAAATCAGTCTAGCTTTGCTATAAGGGCACTTCCCTGAGGAGTGTTGACGTGGGAGACTGGCTCGGAGGAACTCGGGTGGTAGGGTAAGCACCAGCTGTTTAGCTGGGCCACCTGTTGGTTCAACCTTGACCAAGGTATCAAACTCTCAGAGCTCCTGGTTCTCAAGTGCAAAAATGGAGATAAATCCTCCCTCAGCGGGATGAACAGAGGATTAAGTGAAATAAGCATAGAGCACAAAGCACAGTAGACACCCAGCTGCTACAGGTCCCCTTCGCTTTGCTTCACTCTGCAGTCCGTTGGTTTTGAGGCCAGGCAGGCTTAGGCAATATTTATTTTGAGGACATAGGTGCCATGTTCTGCCGACCTTGTGAGCCAGGATTCCAAGTAGAGCAATAGGAGGGAATTGGGAAGAGTCACCTATGTGGGTATGTCACAGCTTCCTCACATTTGCCATAGTGACCGAGGCTTCTATCTTTATTGCTCTCAGCGAGCACAGTCTGAATGCCTGAGCGATCTGACGTGGACCCTAGAGGAAGAAGAATATGAGGAGAAGCCAGTCACCGAAGAGAGCCCCAGTTCTGGACAGCAGCACGATGTGGTGCTGGACAGAGGCCCCGGGCCTAGGCCGGCCATAACTTTGCTGCAGCCTGGAGGGGCGCGAGCCAGACGTGCCCGTCTGCAGCACTGTCACGCGCTCAATACGAGCATGGAGGAGGAAGGGAGCTCCCCTGGTGACAAGCCCTCCAGCCGCCCAGCCACCCCGGAGGTCACTGAGCCCGTGTCAATCCCTGCCCCCTGCATGGAGTCCCTGTCTCTTCCAGGAGGCTCCACGCACCCTAGTTCTGACAGTGAGAACCAGGAGGAGGTGCCGTCCACCTCAGGCTCCAGCCCCCTGATGGCTGACACTGCTGAGGAGGGGGGTTGTACTTCTGAAGATTTTGCAAGTCCACTGTCTACTGATGTCCCTGCAGGGGACATGACACCTCCTGGGACTGTTGCTGCAGCTGCCTTGGAGACCCTGGCTGGTCCTGAGGAGCCACACCAAGATGTCCCAGACCAAGGTATCCCAGACCAAGATGTCCCAGACCAACATGGCCCAGATCAAGATGTCTCAGACCAAGGTGCCCCACACCAAGATGTCCCAGACCAACGTGGCCCAGACCAAGGTATCCCAGATCAAGATGTCCCAGACCAACATGGCCCAGACCAAGGTGTCCCACGCCAAGATGTCCCAGACCAAGGTGTCCCACACCAAGATGTCCCAGACCAAGGTGCCCCACACCAAGATGTCCCAGACCAAGATGTCCTAGATCAAGATGTCCCAGACCAACGTGGCCCAGACCAAGGTGTCCCACGCCAAGATGGCCCAGACCAAGGTGCCCCACACCAAGATGTCCCAGACCAAGCTGCCCCACACCAAGATGTCCCAGACCAAGCTGCCCCACACCAAGATGTCCCAGACCAAGGTGTCCCAAAAGAAATGGAGCTTAAGTTGGAAGTGGTGGAGCCTAACGGAACAGAGAAAGCGTACCCTATGGCACCAGGCCCAAGCCCGCCAGTGCCCAAGAGCTGCCTGAAGCGCAGGGCCTCAGCTGCCAATACGGGCCTCACCAGGTCCCCGGAGGGGTCGCCTCCAGGTGAGTCCGGACCCTGCGCCCAGGACAGAGAAGCCGCCCCTGCGGAGGTCCCCAAGGCTGAGCAGGTGGAGTCCCCCCAGGGAGAGAGGGCGGCTCCAGAGCGGAAAACTGAGCGAGGCGGCGCGGAGGTACGGGGCTCCAAGAAGTTCTCGGTATCCTCGTGCCGGGTGCGGACACGCCCGGGCAACTCGCGCCTGCCGGAGCATCCCGGCACCACCAGCAGCCGCCTGCCCCTGGGGAGGAGCGGCCCGGCCTGGAGGAGCGAGGCGGCTCTCGATGACCTACAGGGACCTCCTGAGCCCCAGAGCGGGAAACCCGGCCCTCAGAAGCCAGCGGAGGGCGCCTCTCAGGACTCGGGGCCCAGAGTGGCCTGCCCAGCCACCCAGGAGCCGCCCGCGGGGGAGGACAGAAGCCCCTTCCCGGTCAAGCTCCGGTCCACCTCCCTGTCTCTCAAATACCGAGAGGGCTCCTCCCAGGAGGCCAGAGGGATGAAGAGGTACAGTGCTGAGGTCAGGTTAGAAAGAGGACTGACTTTACTTCCGAAAGATGAGAAGTGTCACGTTGGTGCAGCTCCTGCCCTTCGGGGCGCCAAGTCCCCCAGCGACCGGGGAAAGGGGAAGGCCCGGTCCCCTGAGCAGCTCAGCTCCAAACCGCCCCTGCCCAGGAAGCCGCTCCTGCAGAGCTTCACCCTCCCGCACTCGCCTGCACCCCCCGACGCCAGCCCGGGAGAGACGGAGCCCAGGAAGGACCCCAGGCCTGAGAAGAGACCGCTCCGCAGGGGAGCTGGTAAGAGCCCGCGGGTGTGTGTGTGTGCGTGTGTCTGCCTGTGCGCGCGCGCAACTGGGAAGGGCAAGGCAGTGGGGAAATCCGAGTTAGTTGGCATAACTTGTTGGACATCCACTCTGGGTACAAACATACTTGCAGGGGGAATCAGGAGGAGTCAAGATTCCTCTTAGTACCACTGACATCGTGTTTGATTAAGAGTAGGGAATAGAGGGCGGCGCCTGTGGCTCAAAGGAGTAGGGCGCCAGCCCCATATGCCAGAGGTGGTGGATTCAAACCCAGCCCCAGCCAAAAACAGCAAATAAAATAAAATAAAAAGAAGTAGGGAATAGAGAGACGGGGAAAGATACCAGGATTTTGTGTAAAGTACAGAAAAATCAGGTGGGTGGACATAAGGTAACAAGGGAAATGTCAAACCCGATGTTGCAGCATGTTCCCTGAGAAAAGATGGGACCCTCAGTGAATTGCTCTATTTCTCCCACTTTCTTCCCGAGAAACTCAGCAAAGTCCCAAATCCCAGGGCATCCCTACTCATTTTGATGCAGATTCTTCCAGGGCCTAAGCTATTTCTTGGCTAGAAATGCAGTCAGTGTCTCTCCCGCTATCTGTTAGCATCCTCCTGACCTTTTTCACCCACGGGAGAAATTCCTCCAGTTTCATAATCAGGTTCATGTGGCCCAGCCTTCCATGGAGAGCGTCCCATGTGTTGGAGTCACAAGTCTTGGTAAAATGTAAGCCTCGCAGGAGGGTTGGTATTTACATCCTGTCCCAAAAGGGAGGTGGTATTAAGATTGGTGCAGAATCTTTGAACGCAAAGACAAAAATGACCTTTCTCTGTCTTTGACATTTGTCACTTCTTATTTATAGTGTTTAAGATGAAATGAGGAAACTGTTGGAAATGGGTATTTGCAGAGGAGCTAGAGAATCTTTCCTTGCTGGTCTCTTGTGTTAACGGACGTCTGTGTGCCAGAAAATTAAACAACACAAATGAGTTGTGTGTGCCTATGATGAGGGCTCCAGAGAGATTTTTGTGGCAAATTTATGTTTAAAAAAAAGTCTCAGGCTATTGCAAGTGCCTGCTAGAAATCCAGGACTCTGCTTAAGTACTGCATTGTGGGCCAGAGAGGAAACAGAACCTTGTGGCCCTCAGGGAATCCTGTACCCTAAAAGGAAGATGCACACACAGGAGGAAAGATTAGCTCATGCAAAGCAACGTAGAAACAGGTCCAAAGGTATTCTAATTGTGTCTGGCTCCCTCCTAGGAAGTTACTAAAAGTGCGATATATAAAATGCTTTGAATTCCTCTGGTGACATGCAGAGATTCAGGTAAGTTCCCAAGAGCCCACACATGTGGCCTTCCTGACCAAGGGCTCCTTGGCTCAGATGTGATTTTTTGTTGTTGCCGCTGCTTTAGGATAATCAGTGAGGGAGTTCTGGAGGAGGTTCATGCTGTAGCTGATGATCCACACTCTGCAAATTCCCAGTGCAGTTATAAAAGCTGCTGTAGAGTGATTCAAAAAGCTGTTGAAAAAGCAAGGGAGGAAAGAGTTGCTCTGTGCACATGAAACCCTGGCATCAGCACCATCCACCCTTGTGGGCAAAGTGTCTTCCAAGGGCTTGCTGAGTGAATGGAACTAAGAACAGGATACTCACATTCATAGTCAGAGGAAAAGAAGCTTCCGAGGGAGATATGTGGCCGGTTCATTATGTATAACTGTTTCAGCCCAAGTGAGGCTTTCTTCACTATAAAATGCCTGGGATGGTCTGCAGTTAAAGACCTTGCGTATATTTCTTTGGTTTATAAAATGTAATATAGCATTTATTTAACATATGACTTAAATGAATTCATATAAAGTCAAAGAGAATTATCTATGTTTGATAACGTTCTTTAAGCCACGGAATTAAATGAATTCCAAAGTGAAAGAAGAATCTAGGTTACTTCACAGGCTTGGGTAATGATTTTCATTTTAATGCAAAGAGGTGGGTGGGAAATTACCCATATTCTATAGGGAATCAACCCTCCCAGTGGGTCGTACTAGGATGAGTACCAGGACAGGCTAAGACTGCTGCATGGGCCCACCTGGACCTTGAGGGGCTGTCTTACCCAGAGCAGAACAGACTCTCAGGTCTGTGCTAGTGGGTCCCAGCAGTGGAGCTGCCCCCAGACACTGGATCTGTTTATGGTTTAATTCATATCATCCTTATTGCTCCCAAATTGAATTCATATAAAACATATATATAATAAAATTTTAATAACATTATTACTGTATTTTCCAGAAAGACCTAATTATTGCTGTGTATTATCTTATAGTGGCAAGTACCTTGTCCAGAGTTCCCAGAGGGTCTGCTATCTCTCCCGTTTTCCCTCCAGGGCACACACCATAAATCTAGATTGTTGACCTGTCCCAGATGGGGACTCAGGCAGCTTTGTCCCCAGCACTCCTGCCTGTTACTCCTCCTCTTTATGCCCTATGTTCCCTTCTTAAAGGGAATGGAGAAACCCTTCAGCAGAAGGAAGGGTGCAGTGGTGGTCATAATAAACATTGGAACCCAGCTTGCTGAAAGGGCTGAGCCTCACAGGGACCACTTGGGTGTGGTCAGTGAAAGCCCAGTACTGTATTTGTGCTCCTCAACACAGAGAAAACCCGTTTGTGCACCTGATCCACAGTTTGTAGACCTGCTCTGATCTGTCCTGAGTCCCAGAAGATCAATGGCCCAGGGTTATTGACCTTGTTCATTTGTGCAGAACTTCATGCATCTTCATGTTGGGCCAGTCCATCCCAGGGTCTAAATTCTAGGTCTAAATTCCAGGTCAGGCAGCAGCTTTCTGCATACAGGGTTAGATTGAAGATGAAGCAGTTTGAGTGTCTTTTGGGAAAAATTGTAAAATACAGGCCAGGTGAGGTGGCTCACACCTGTACTCCTAGCACTCTGGGAGGCCAAAGTGGTAGGATTGCTTAAGCAGAGGTGTTGGAGACCAGCCTGAGCAAGAGCAAGTGAGACCCTGTTTCAACTAAAAAATAGAGAAACTGAGGCAAGAGGATTGCTTTTAGAGTTTGAGGTTGCTGTGAGTTATGATGATGCCATGGCACTTTACCCAAGGTGACAGAGTGAGACTCTGTCTCAAAATAATAATAATAAATAAAAATTGTAAAATACAGATGGTATATAGAAAAAGTAATCACTCATAAGCCCACTCTCTGAATGTTACACTGTTCACCTTTCCCTCTAGTCTCTCTTGTTTCTGGGCATATGGGTATGAGATTTATTCTTTACAAAGTTGTGGTCACATTGGTGCTATAGAGGGTAGCTCAACAAATTGCCATCAGGGGAAACCTCATTTGATAACCAGTTTCAAGCTCCAATCCAAGCTTGATTTCTCCAGACAGGGCTGGTAACAAAGTGACACACCCGGTTTCCAGCCCTCTTTTTATAGACTCTAATACTGGTTCATGCATTTATTCTTTCAACAAATATTTCATGTGCTCCTGCCACATGCAAGCACTGTGCTGGCCCCAAAAGATAGAAAAAGCATAAGGCCCTCGTCCTCAGGAGCTTACTGTACACAGGAGATAGGTGGCAGCAGGATGCCATGGGGGAGTAGAGATAGATGCCCACCATGTCTTTGGATTTCAGAGGCATTTTCTGGAAGAAATGAACTGAAAGAGATTGTCACCTTTCTCTAATGACACAGTTTAAATATAGTCAAGTTCATTTGGGTAGAATACAAACGGGGGGGTTGGTATAATGCTAAAAATACATTAATATCTTCTGAATTTTTAAAAATTTTACTTTATTCTGGTAAGAACACATGAGATCTACCCTCTTAACAATTTTTAAAATGTACAATATAGCCTTGTTGTCTACCCATGCAGTGTTGTACAGCAGAGCTCTAAATGTTACTTTTCATATTGAGTAGTTGTGTAAAATTGAAATTTTACACATTGATTAGTTAGCTTCCCATTTCACCAATCCTCCCAGCTCCTAGCCACCACCATTCTTCCCTTTTATTCTATGAATGTGACCATTTTACATTTCACGTATAAGTGTAACCATGCCGCGTTTGTCCTTCTGTGACTGGTTTATTTCACTCGTCATCATGTCTTCGAGGTTCATCCATGTTGCTGTTTAGGGAAGAATTACCTTCCTTTCTAAGGCTGAGTGATAGTTTATTGTATGTATATGCCACGTTTTCCTTATCTATTTAAGGCCAGTTAGGTTGTTTCCTCGTCCTGTCTATTGTGAATGCAGTGAACAGAGAGTGCTCATCTCTCTGAGACCCCGATTTTAATTCTTTTCAATAAATACCCGCATATATCTTGAATTTATTATTTATTTATTTTGAGACAAAGTCTCACTGTGTCACCCTTGGTAGTATGCCGTGGCATCACAGCTCACAGCAACCTCAAACTCCTGGGCTTAAGCGATTTTCTTGCCTCAGCTTCCCAAGTAGCTGGGACTACAGACACCTGCCACAATGCCTGGCTATTTTGTTGTTGTTGTTGCCGTTGTCATTGTTGTTGTATGTATGTGGCCTACCTCGATGTATGTGGCCGGTGCCCTAACCACTGACCTATGGTCTCTGAGCCTATCTTGCAATTTTAAAGAACACCAACTTTGTTCACATCTGCATTTCTTTTTAGCCTCATCCTTCTTTTCATCGTCCCCGAGTGTCATCAATACTGTGACTTCTATTTCCCTGCCTTTCCTGTGCCCTTCAGCCATGTGTTTCATCTTATCCTGGCCAGCCTCTCAATGTAGCAACCTCTCCTCAGCTCCCCACACACAAGGCATATCTCAGATTCCCATTCCTAAGGGTTCTCTCTGCCCTGATTCCCCAGCACCAAATCCCTGACCATCTATGAACACCCCTGACTTAATACCTCAACATCCATAAGTCCAGTTAGTGATACCTCCCCCAGCCCATTCTCTTTCCTTTACATTTCCCTGTTTATCCAGATACTCAAGCCAGAAACCTCAGAATCATTTTTAAAAATGTATATTTTATATGAACAATTCTGAAAGGCCTAAAAATGATAGGAAAATCGCCTTGTAATCACCTGATTTAAAAAACTGGAAAAGAGGGACTTGCAGTTCTGACCGAGACAGACTAAATACAGACTCATCCTGTCTCTCCCACTGATAGACCTTAAGGCCCTGTACAGCACATAGGAGGACTCTGAAAGGTGGATAAGAGCTGGTGCCCTGGGGAGGTAGAGCAGGACCCTCGTGATGCCTAAGCCGCAAGTGTAGGCAGTGAAGCAGCATCTCCCTACCCTGCTTCTGGTGGTACTAACAACCCCGGCAGGACTGAAGTCCTGGGACTCTCCCAGCCCTGTTTCCACTGTACCCCACCATCATTAGCCCCTATAGACAGTACTTCTGGGACTATCCCAGCCCTGCTCCTGCTGCGCCCCACCATCACCAGCCCCTGCAGGACAGAGCTCCTGGGACTGTCCCAGCCCTGCTCCTGCTGTGTCCCACTATCACCAGCCCCTGTATGACAGAGCTCCTGGGACTCCCCAGCCCTCTTCCACTGAGCCCCACCATCATTAGTCCCTGTAGGACAGAGCTCCTGGGACTGTCCCAGCTCTCACCCACTGTGCCCCACCATCACCATCCCTGTAGGACAGAGCTCCCAGGACTCCCGAGACCTCTCCTGCTGTATCCCATCATTACCAGCTCCTGCAGGACAGAGCTCCTGGGACTCTTGGGGTGCTCATACTGTACTCCACCATCACCAGCCCCTCACAGAGCAAGACAGAGAGTTTGTTTAACAGTCCTGGTCCTACTTCAGGTGAATCCCGGCAACAAAGCAGCAAAACCCTCTTGGTGGCAGCATCCCTGCAGGAGCTTTTTGGATTCTCTCATTCTTGTGCTAGGCAAATGCCAGCAACAAGCTGGAATTGCTTGCCCTGGTGGCGTGGCAATAGTGTCTCTGGTGGAGCTGAACTCTTGACTCTCAACCCTACTCAAGATGAGGGCCAATATAAGTGGCTGGCCTCTCACCTCTGCTAAAGATGGTGGCAGAGACCTCTGTGGGGCAGAGCTCCTTTAACCCTTTCAACCCTCCTGCAGGTGATCAGTAGCACCTATGTGTCAGGCCCTTTTGACCCTCCAGACATTATACCTGGAGAAACCCAGTGATGAAGCTATACTCCCTCATCAGCACACACAATAGGGAAAGGTGGATGGTTGGTGAGTCCTTCCTCTTCCCACTCTGCCTTGCCATGTCCCAGTCACAAGAATTTGCTACAGTGCAGACAGACTAAACTTTGTCTTCCTAGCCTTGGTGCGGGGAATTATAGAAAGTAATTCTTTGTCTTCCTAACCTTGCTGGTGGGAATTACAGAAAGTAGTAAGTCTGAGTCATTGATCCTTTAAATCTGTGTATGAAGTCCTGGGCTCACCCTTGAGTTGCATATGTATGAAATTGACTAGAATGAGCACAGCAAAACCTTTGAGGACTTTACCGGATCTCAGCATAATATCAAAAACATCTAGAGTAAAAACCAAAGTTATCTAATATACAAAGAAGCAGGAAAACCTACAAAATTCTCAAGGAAAAAGGCAACCACTGAGCACAAACCCTGAGAAGATCTAAATGTTAAAATTAATTTTGACAAAAAGACTTTAAAGCAGGTATTCTACCACATTCCAAGAAGAGTGAGTGCTTTTGAAATGCATGGGAAGATAGAAATATTCTGTTTAAAAATATAGCAACTATTAGGCTGGGCGCTGTGGCTCACACCTGTAATCCCAGCACTTGGGAGGCCGAGGCAGGTGGATTGCCTGAGCTCATAGGTTCAAGACCAGCTGGAGCCAGAGGGAGACCCTGTCTCTAAAAATAGCCAGGCATTGTGGTGGATACCTATAGTGCAAGCTACTTGGGAGGCAAAGGCAAGAGTATCTCTTGAGACCAAGAATTTGAGGTTGCTGTGAGCTATGACACCATGACATTCTACCAGGGGTGACAAAGTGAGACACTGACTCAAAAAAAAAATAATAGCTATTAAAAAATAGAAATTTAGAATGAGAAAAGCTAGAGTAGCTGTCACACAAAGAAGATTTCAGGAAAAAGGACAATTATAAAGATAAAATGGAAAATTGCATAATGATAATTTCAGTAACATTGGTGAATTGATGATGGTCAGTTTGCCAAGAATGCATAACAATTCTAAATATGTATGCTGTTAACAACAGGGCTTCAAAATACAAGAAGCAAAAGCTGATAGAATCAAGAGGAAAAACAGGCAAATCCATAGAAATACATAGAGACATTGATACCTCTCTCTTAGTAGTCAGGAAAATTAGCAGAAGAAAATCAAAAAAGATATGGAAATCTTGAACAGCATTTGCCAACTTGACCTAATTGATATTTATAGAACTCTCCACCAACCACAGCAAAATACATGTTCTTTTCAAGAAGATGAGAAACAGTCACAGAGATAGACCAAATTCTAAGTCACTAAACAGCCCTTATTAAATTTAAAAGAATTAAAATTGGGCCAGTGCCCATAGCTCAGTGGGTAGGGCACTGGCTACATACACCAAGGGTGGCAGGTTCAAGCCCAGCCTGGGCCAGCTAAACAACAATGATAACTGCAACAAATAAATAGCTGGACATTGTGGTGGGCACCTAGGCAAGAGGATCAGTTAAGCCCAAGAGTTTGAGGTTGCTGTGAGCTAACGCCACAGCACTCTACCTAGGGCGACAACTTGAGACTCTGTCTCAAAAAAAAATTTAAATTTAAATTCAAAAAAGTTTAAAGAAAATTAAATTATTTAAAGTTTGTTCTCTGCCCTTAACAAATTAAACAATTTGATAACATATATGAAAAGTATCTGGAAAGATACTTGAAAAATTATCAAATATTTGAAATTAAACACGATATCGCTAAATAATGCATGAGTCAAAGAGGATGTCTCAAGGAAAATTAGAACACTGAATTAAAATGAAAATACAACATATCAAAATGTGTGGAATGCAGCTGAAGTGGTACTTAGGGAAATTTAATCATTTTATTATTAGAAAGAAAATAGGTTTCAAAGCAATAATTTAAGTTTTTACTTTAAGAAACTAGAAAAAGAAGAGCAAACTAAACCCAAATCCAGAAGGAAAGAAATAATAAAGGGCAAACATAAATAAAATAGAAAAAAATAATGAAAACAAAAGATAGTTTTTAAAACAGCCAATAAAATATATAAATCTCTAGCCAGACTGACTAAAAACTATAAATTAACAACATTGTGAAGCATCACTAGTGACCCTACAGACATTAAAATGATAATAAGGGAATACTATTAACAATTCTATACACATAAATTTGACAAATGAAAAGGGCCTATTCCTTGAAAGACACAAACTATCAAATTTACAAAGAAAAAACTATCTGGAAAGTCCTATGTCTATTAAAAAAATAAAATCTATAGTTACCACCTTTCCAGAAAAGAAAACTTCAGGCCCATGTGGTTTCAGTGGTGTTTTCTACCAAATATGTAAGAAAGTAATTATACAGAAATTATATAGCAATGACACAGTCTTATGCAAAAAGGAGGGAACACTTCCCAACTTATTTTATGAGGGCAAGATAAGTATAATGCCAGAGTTAAAAATAACACAAAAAATTATAGGCCAATATCCCTCATTAATTTAGGTGGAAAATCCTTAACAAAATATTATCAAATTGTATGTCACAACCAGATGGTTCTGGAACATAGGAATATCTGTAGGCAAAAGTATGAAATTGACCTGAGTCTCACATTATATACAAAAATTAACTCAAAAGGGGTCACAGACTTAAATGTATATAAAATGAAAACTATACAACTTTTAGGAAGAGCACAGTAGAAAATATTTGGGACGTTGGGCTTGGCAAAGGGTTAAAAATATTTGCTTTGCAAAAGACCTTGTTAAGAGATTGGAAAGGCAGACTTCAAGAAAATATATGCAAACCACACATCCAACAGAGGACTGGTGTTTAGACTGTATTCTCAAAAATCAACAGTAAAACAAACCAATTAAAAAAATGGGCAAAAGACATGAATAGACATTTCACCAGAGAGGGTTTACAGATGGCACATGGAAACGTCATGGCTATTAGGAAAACACAAATTGAAACCCTGAGGGGACACCATTATATCCCCACTGCTTCATCCAGCTCTTTTCTCAGGCACACTGCAGTCATAACCTCATCACTATGGGCACACAGTACAGGCACACAAATCCTTATTTTCTGCTAGCCATCTTGGCTTGCAGTTTGATTTTTTTCACTGCACGATAAAGCCTGGGCATCTTTTCTGATCAGATGAGTTGCCTTTCTTTTTAGGGCTCCACAGAGTGTACAGCACATTTTGTTTAATGTTCCCATCCTGGAGGGCATTCTGCTTGGAGATTTTTTTTTCTTCTTGCTGATAGTGCTGCAGTAACCACTCTTGTCCATTTTATCCCTGTGTATTCACACTATTGTTTCTCTAGTCCTGGAAGCAGACTTTCTGGCTGTCAGGGCACGTGCGCTTTTAATTCAGTAGAGAACTTCAAATTACTCTTCGTGAAGCTTATCCTGTTCACACTTTTTCCAGCAGAATGGAGACTGTCCACCTCCTCCTCAGCAGTAGGTACTGTCAGTCTTTCTTACCCCTCTAGTCTGATGGATGAAAAGTGTCCACAGTGCTGAACGTGTTGTTCAGCAAGTTCTGGCCATGTTACCATGCAGTGACCTCATCCTCCCCTGTCCCAACGCCAGCTTCCTCTTTATGCTGATGCCTACAGTGCCTCTCCCTCCAACTCTCCACTCACCCTCCCTTCCCAAGTCATGGGTGCAACCACAGAGCTTTCCTCTAAAAACTCTCAATGCTTTCCCATCATATATAAAATAAAACCAGGTAAGGCATTTAAGGCTTTTCAGATTCTGTTCAAAATTGACATTTCTGCTTCTATTAAGTTCCTCAGCCACTCCCTCAGTCTCTCTGACGTCTCCTTCAGCCCCACCCCTGCCACCAGCTCCCTGGCCCTCTACATACCCGTCTGCCTGCATTGAGCTCACTTCACCGGAGCCCTGAACTGGGTCCTGAGCTCCTGAGCACATCCAGGGTTTTTATTTCTGTGTTGAGCTCCTGTACCCACGCCCAGGGGCTCCTGGCCTGCAGTGGGGGGCGGGGGGGAAGTCCTCAGGCAGCCTATGTCTGCATGACCTGTAGCTGGGTACAGGGACAAGGGAGGGAAGCCAGCCAGGAAGAGGACTGGGGAGTGAGACTAAAGAACATGGATTTGCAAGTGTTTCTCTGAAGAGCACCCTCAGGGTCTGTGCGATTCTGAGCCAGTTGAGTTTCTTAACCTCTGAGTCATAATTTCCTCCTGTGTAAAATGAGGTTATTGTAATCACAGTACACAGGGCACGCAAAGCACCTTAACTGCAAAGTGTGCTACAGTTTTGTAGCGTACAGTCGTACTTTCCCAAGCATATACCAAAATACGCTCCTCTCGGCTGCATAGCACAGTATGTGAGGATTGGATTCTCCTTGTCCTGATTTTGCTGAAGGCACCAGCACGTAGATAGAAGATACCAGAGAATCAGCTGAGAGTTAACAGCCACTCACACCCCATCTAGGAATAGGCACTGGACAGGAGGGATAAAAGAGATTTGGAGAGCACAGCTTCAGTTCTGGGGGCCCCCAGCTCAGCAAGGATGGAACTAGGGGGACTTCCCTCACCAGAGTTGACCAGGGGACTCCTGTGGGACATCATGGGAAGTTGGACATGTGTGCCCTGCAGTGGAGAGACATGGAGGATGGTGCTGAACTCAGACCACCTATGGCCATGGGGCAGATAGGGCTGCATGATGACCCATCTGTGTTCCCACAGCTCTGCCTGATGGGTCCCTGAAAGGACAAGGGACACTGTGGAGCATAATCACAGCCAGAGAAGCCCAGTGGTGGACAAGAATTCCTCACATAAGTTATAGGCATCTGCAAGACCCAGACAGGAAAAAGCCACTGTGACTGTGGCACATGCCAGTTAAAGGAGAGTCCTGACAATCCACTCCGCTTCTCCTTCCCAGACCCTCTGTGTTTGGGAAAGGAGTCCTCACCCCAGCTCAGACATCCTGCATTCAGGTGCACATAACCTGTCTTAGCTCAGAGGCTACAAGTTCTAATTACTGAATTAAAACTAATTGCAACTAAGGTGACCCACGGTGACTGCTGAGAAAGCACAGGAAGGTCTTGGGAGTTTGCACTTCTCCATCTGGGGTCATGATTGAGCAGTGCTTTGCAAGTGCAGTTCACCTGCTGGGGACGGACAGGCAGTGCCATCCCTGCTTGGCTGCAGGGTGCCACTTCTGAGGGATGGCATCAGTGTTTTCTCCAGGGCAGCCATTAACCCCATTCAAGGGGCTGAAGCCCCCTGTGTGCTCACCCCAGGGCTCAGGAGAGAAGTCGGTTTGAAGAAGAGAAGGAAGTAGCTTCATGACAAAGGGGGAAAGAGCTCCAAGCCCATCTCAGCTGAGCAGAGGACTCAGGTTCCTAAAAGCCAGATGACACGGCAGGAGGTAAAGGTGGAGACAGGGACTGTGTGAGCCCCCAGCATGGGCAGGCCTGGGGATGGGTGACTTGGAAGGTAGGGGCTCTGTTGGGTAAAGGAGAGCCCACCAGTCTTGGAGGACGGTCCAGGGTGTCAACCCAGTTCTGAAACTGGGCCATCTTGTCAAGTGGGCATTCTGTATTAGCCAGAAGGGGGACATCATCTCTTCACAGTTCCCTCAGGCAGGAGCCCAGAGCAGCATTGAGATTAGCAATTGGCAATGCTGGTTGCATATCTGGGTCCCCTGGGAGTCTACCCCCACAGGTACTTGTGGATTGACTTCTTGACAGTGGGTGTGTCCCAGACAATGAGGGAGTTAAGGTCCCACCAAGAGTTTCTAATGTGTGGCCAGTATTGAGAAGCCCTGCTCTAGGGCAGCTATGAATGTGATGGAGATGATGCTTCTGACTCAGTCCAGCTGGGAGGATGACAACACTGCTGGTCACATTTACGAGTAGTGAGGATCTGGGTCTGCACTATCCAGTGTGGTGCCACCAGTTGCATGTAGCTGTATAAATGTAAATTTAAATGAATTAAGATTAAACTGAAAATTCAGTTCTTCAGGCACACCAGACACATTTCAAGGGCTTAGGCGCCACATATGACTAGTTGACAGCACAGAGAACATTTCCATCAATCACAGAAAGTTCTCCTGGACAGTGCTGATGTAGATAATGCCCTGTTTCAGGGCGTCCTTCTGAGACCCTGAAAGGCTGCAGTCTTCCCCAAATGTCTCCGGTGTCAGGGCACCATAATACTTGTTTCCCTTTCTGTCCATTTGTCTGTCTCTCTTCCTACATCAGCTTCCTGAAGGCAGGGTCTGCAGCAGATTTAGCAAATGGGTAAATGATTTCGATGATAGCTAATGGTTGTATGTTAAGCACTTCCTAATGCCGAGCATCATGTTAAATGCTTTACATATTCATTTCCAACAACAGTCCTATGGAATAAATAGGAAAGCTAAAACTTAGATCTTAGAGTTGCCTAAGGTACACAGCAAGTAAACTGGAGGTGACTTTGGGGCCACTTAGACTAACTCTGTCACTGCTGCTTCTCATTTTTATGCTCTGCTGAGGTGGTTCTCAACTGGGAGCAGTTTTTTCCCCCTGAGGACATTGGCAGTGTCTGGAGAAATGTGTGTCCTAAGTGTGGGAAGGGTGAAGAGAGGGAGTATGACCAACATCTGGTGGGTAGCAATACTGAGCACCATACGACGTGCACGACAGCCCCCATGCCGGGAGATCCTCCAGCCCAGCACGTCGGTTGTGCCAAGGTTGAGTAACCCTGTTGTTCACCACTCAACGATCAGTTATAATGGGGACAGTAATGGGGTCACACCCTTGATACCAGGGGGTATGCGATGTAGTGAATGAAGGTAAGAGATTTGAAAGGTCTGTGCTCAAATCCCAGCATTGTTACCTATTGGCTGAGTGACCCTGGACAGGTCACTTTACTCCATGAGACTCAGTAGTCCTGTGCTTAAAATGGAGATTAGAAATATCCTTACATTATAAGGAGGGTTATGAGGGCCATTATGAATATGCTACTGCTCTAAAAATCAAGACTGAATAAACGTTAGCTGTTAACGTTTCTTTGGTAGGGAGAAATTTCCCCAGCCTGGATGTGCCAAGGGCTGGGCCTCTGTGCCAAAAGTCAGGAAAAGAGCCGAAGCATCTGCCCTTGGGGTCCCACCAATAAACGTAGCTGCACATTGGTGGCCAGATTCCTGGCCTCGCTACACGTATCCAAATCCAGATGATTCATGCAGTGATTTTCCTTTGTGAATGTCTTCTCACAAGTGCTACCTGTGAGCAGTAGAGCCCTAAAACAGGAATACAAACAGGGCAGACCCTAGACCCCCATTTGGGAAACCTGCCTCTGGGACAAGGACTGCCCCCCCCTGCATGATGAACAAGCGGAGCTGTGAGGTCCTGCACACAGCCATTGGGAAACTCTCTGACTCCATCGGCCTTTTCACTCAGACTGAATAGTTATAAAACTGTGGTGTGCTGCAGATTCTTGCCATCGTTTGAGTGCACGATATGTGGAAGAGTGGTGGAAGATGCTTCCTAGAATAAGGTGTCCAGATTTTAACATTGGTAAAGCGGGACACCATTGACGGAGGGGTGGGGTTCTTAATTAAAAATTTGGTCTATGTGGAGCAACAAAAATTTTCATAGAACACAAAAATAGTATTGTAATATATATTTTTTTAATTTCAACATAAGTACAATTTACAAATATAATACATTTTTAAAAAATTACGTATAGGGCAGCGCTGTGGCTCAAAGGAGTAGGGCGCTGGCCCCATATGCTGAAGGTGGTGGGTTCAAACCCAGCCCTGGCCAAAAAAAAAAAAAAATTACGTATAGTATTATTTTACTCTTTGGCATATTTCTCATTTGTGTGAATTTTTTTAGTAGATTGCTGTCATCATTTAAAAGGTCATGAAATTTT
>CAUYTI010064847.1:0-16340 GCA_963575145.1 Galago senegalensis
TGTGGTCCCAGCTACTTGGGAGGCGGAGGCAGGAGACTCGCTTGAGCCCAGGAGTTGGAGGTTGCTGTGAGCTGTAATGCCACGGCACTCTACCCAGGGGGACAGCTTGAGGCTCTGTCTCAAAAAAAAAAAAAAAAATCCCAGCTGGCAGGTAGGAGTTTCTAGTGACTGGAAGATAGTTAGTGTTCTCAAGAGTCAGATAAACTTCCTTATACTAGAATAATTAAATTGCTACAAGGCTGAGTGTATCATGTAATCTCTCTGTAATGACAAAGATGGGAATTATACCACACAATACAGCATTAGAATTTTTGGAGAAATGTCAATTTCTTTAAACAAAGTTACTAGGTGTCCCAACAATCTTGGAGATAATATTTTTTATTTGCTTATTTTCATTCCTTAGCTCACAATACTTGGAAGACTTCTTTTGTCAAAATATATCAACATTATAATGATGACATACAACAGGACAGAAATCAAAACAAATCTACCATGCCTTATCAATGCTGATGTGCTAGAAACGTACCATAGAATCTTCTTGAGAAAGAAGATACTATGTATGTCAATGATTAAAATGTATGCAGAGAGCTGTAAAGAAAATTTTAAAAACTGCATTATAGCAATACTCTTTTGAAATGAAAAACATGAGCTCAGTGCCTATAGCTCAAGCAGCTAAGGTGCCAGCCACAGACACCAGAGCTAGCAGGTTCGAATCCAGCCCAGGCCCGCCAAACAATGACAACTACAACCAAAAAATAGCCAGGCATTATGGCCCGCACCTGTAGTCCCAGCTACTTGAGAGGCTGAGGCAAGAGAATAGCTTGAGCCCAAGAGTTGGAGGTTGCAGTGAGCTGTGATGCCACAGTACTCTACCCAGGGCAACAGCTTGAGGCTCTGTCTCAAAAAAAAAAAAAAAAGAAAAGAAAAGAAAAGAAAAAGAAAAAGAAATAAAAAACATCAACTCATCAATTCTAAGTTTTCTTTCTTTAAAAATAAGATAAGGACACTGGGCATAGTGGCTGATGCCTATAATCCTAGCACTATGGGAGACCCAAACAGGAGGATTGCCTGAGCTCAGGAGTTCAAGACCAGCCTGAACAAGAGTAAGACCACTGTCTCTAAAAATAGCCGGGACATTGTGGTGGGTACCTATAGTCCCAGCTACTCAAGAGGCTAAGGCAAGAGAATCACTTGAACCCAAGAATTTGAAGTTGCTGTGAGCTATAATGCCACAGCACTCTACTGAGTGAGACTCTTATCTCTGAGACTACAAAGTGAGACTCTTGTCTCAAAAAAAAAAAAAAAAAAAAGACATGGACTTCTGCTCTCATAATGGGAAATATAGGTAATTTGGACAAACAGTACCTCTGAGGATAAATGGAAAAGCTGCACAAAATACAATATACTTGCTTGCAGGCATCAGTGAGCTAAAATGGTATCTCCCTTCCAGGATGCCAGGAAGGATAGAGCCCTAGAGAGGTGAGCTTAGTGTTTAAGTTCCATTTTTTCCCCTAAGAGAAGTCATTGATTCCAGATAAAAACAGGGGTGGATAAATGACAATCGACCACACTAAAGGGACAGGAAACAGAAATTATAGTGGCAGAGGGGATCCTGGGTTGGGATCTCAAAGGGCTGTACCCTAGGAAAGAAGTGAACAGGGAGAAAACATCCTCTCAGTGACATCGCTAGGTTTAAAATATTTCACTGTGGAAACCACACTGAGATTAAGAAGCACATGTTACTTTCATCTTAAGTTTCAAAATTAAAAACCAAAAACCCACATTTGATACAAATTGCATTTGTAATTACAAATAATACAAATATACAAATAAATATTTTGTAACATGTTGTATACTTAACTAAATACAAACTGCTTTAAAGAAGAATAGTTTATATATGAATTTTAAAAAGGAAATCTTTTATCCTATGAATCTCAGAAACAATTCTACTTTCCATAGTGAAAAGACTCAGAAGATCAATACTACTCAAATATTTCACAAACTAATTGATCAAATTATGCTAAGTTTTTATAACTCTATTAATACAAATAACTCACTGAAAACTGAACCTTTGATCAAAAACCCCAAACTCAAACAGCTATTCACTCAAAATACTCAAAGTATGGATGAGTATGATTGATCTGAGTTACACTGAAGAATCTCATCCCAAAGAAAATGCCCTTCACCTTTTAACATGTTAGTGTTGGGAAAAAACATGAAAACCAATGTCACTTATAGATGTTAAATGTTTACTATTTATACCATGAGCCCTATCATGGAGCTTGAAATAGCTTGAAATTCAGCAAAAATATGGTTCACCAAAATATTCACCCAAATAACCAAAGTTTCTGTAGCTATCAAATTGCTACTTGACAAAACTGAAATGCTATAAACTTCAAACTTTTCAAACTTTATTGCTTTTAAAAACTATTTAATTTATGCTTTGCTATCTTTATTTAAATATGTGAGCATTCCAAAATAGTGACCCACATCAAACAGGAACTATTCACTTCCTAATATTCATGTCTATATTTAGTACCTGGTTTCCAGTTATAACAGTCTGAATAGACCCAGGCAAGTATAAGACTGAGGAATTTTAGGAAATGAAACTTTTCACCTCTGACTTTGGAAAGCTTCCCAGATAAAGTTTAACTGGTATTATGAGATAGGGTCATAACAGAACCTAGATCTACCCTGCAACCCAATTGCTCCCCACCCTCAACAGGAAGGGAGGTGATGAAGAACTGGGATGACTGGGAGAAAAAACACACAGTTCATATGCACATACACAAGCCAATCCTCCTCAGGTCAACACAAAAACAAAAGAGTGGAATCCCTACCAGTGTTTCCATGAGCCACGTTAGTCATTCTGCTGCCTTTCTGCTCTAAACATTCTCATTTTAATGAACTACTCAAGTATAAAAAAAGGATTGGGGGTTGGGTAAGAAAAAGACAGCATAATTTACAGAATTCTTAAAAGACAGAAAGCTTGGGTTCACATTCCAGCTCTGTGACTTTTCAAGAAATCAGACAAGTTACTCAACCTCTGTAAACTTTTCCCTACTCTTTCCAGCAAGCTGCTTCAAAGATCAAATATGATAAGGAATATGAAGATGCTTCTAAATGAAAATACACCATATAACCGTAGGCTATGGTTTGCCGTAGGGCCCAAACAACCAGACCACTGAATACCATTCTGGTGTTCTTTCTCTAGACTGAAAGTCTTTTAAACTGAGAGCAATTATTAATTTGTTTGAAAGATTTTATAGTGCAGGTTTTGGCAAAGACTTTCTTAATTAAAAAGCTGATAACCACAATTCACAAAATTCACTTGTATCCCAAGGTTCTACCCAAATTCCCTTCAGATGTGCTTTTATCATTCAGTAATACTTACGCGGATCTGCCTTCCACATCTAGTTTGCCTGGATTGACCCCCTTTTTAGCAAGGATTGAAGACACTTTTTCTACATCTCCCCTTTCTGCTGCTTTCATCAAGCGGTCATCATACTTATTCCAATCCGCTGCTTGCTACAAAAAGGAAAAAAAATAAATAAATAAACATGGCATACTATATTACTAAGAAGGAAGGGAAAAATAAGCAGTGCTACGTAATTTTAATACATCACTCAATTTTCAATTACATCCCAAATTTGTGTCTCCCTTCTATAATAATTTCACTACAAGAACAAAGTTATAAGACTTTCCCAAAACACACAATATACAAGAAGTATTTTAAATTATATTTTTGAGGAAACAAAAGGAAATTAATAATTGTTGAACACCAACCCTGTGCCAGTCACAAATGTTTGAAACAGCTCTAATAAACTATTAAAAAATTATCCTCTCCATTTAACAGATGAGAAGTCTAGGTTCTAGGGATATTAAATGATGTAAGTGGCCAACCTTAACCATGACTTCCATAGTTTCAAAATCAGTGTGGTGCTCTTCCTATTCTAAAACTTATGCTTAAAGATTTGGCTCTGGTTCCCTAACACCCAGGGTCCTTTAAATGTAGTGGAATTCTGTATACTTTTTAAGAACCTGCCTCTCACTACCCACTTATTTTAAAAGCAGTGTGAAAAATATATTATGGAGGCAAATTACACACACATATTTGATAACACAATTCATTATGCTTAATATTAGGATACAAAGAAAACTTCTACTTAGACAAAAGCTAAAAAGACTCAAATGTTAACTATTTAAAATCCTAAAAAGTATGAAGATTGCAGATGACTTTCATTTTCTTCCTTTTACATTCGACACGTATTGCTTTTGTTTAAAAAAAAAAAAAAGCCAATTAATCCCATACATCAATGGGGAAGAGAGAGGATGAACAGAACCTTCTCTCAAAGTTATGAACAGAACCATCTGAACAGAACAGAAGATGAACAGAACCTTCTCTCAACCTTTCTCTAATAATTAAGGATGATGAGCATTTTTTCATGTTTGCTTGGCATTTGTCTAGACAGAAAAAAAAATGCTGAAAAAATGCTCATCATCCTTAATTATTAGAGAAAAGCAAATCAAAACCACCCTGTTATATCATCTAACCCTATTGAGAATGGCCCATATCACAAAATCTCAAAACTGCACATGTTGGCACAGATCTGAAGAGAAAGGAACACTTTTACGCTGCTAGTGGGACTGTAAACTAAAACAACCTTTTTGGAAGGAAGTGTGGAGAAACCTCAAAGAACTCAAGCTAGACCTCCCATTTGATCCCGCAATCCCATTATTGGGAATCTATCCAGAAGGAAAAAAAAACTTTTATCATAAGGACACTTGTAGTACAGTATGTTTCACAGCTCAATATACAATTGCCACAATGTGGTAACAGCCTAAATGCCCCCCAACCCAGGAATGGATTAACAAACTGTGGTATATGTATACCCTGAAATACTATTTAACCATTTTAAAAAATGGAGAATTCACAGCTTTTGTGTTAACCTGGATGGAAGTGAAACACATTATTCTTAGTAAAGCATCATGAGAATGGAGAAGCAGGAATCCTATGTATTCAATCTTGAGTTGATAACAATTAATGACACAGTGGGCGGTGGGGAAAGGGAAGGGGAGGAAGCACAGAGAAAGGAAAGAAGGCAGGGGGGTGGGGTCTCAGTGTGTGACACATCTTAGACCCTCAATGAATTCCCAACAATAAAGTTTTCAGGAAAAAAAGATTTTTAATTTTGACAAAAACTGTGCACATGTGTATTTAAAGAGTAAAGGTTTTTTTAAAAATAAGAGTACACATCAGTAATACATACTGTTTTAATTATATCAACATTAGCTCTGATTGGAGAAAACATATTCAAGATATTTTAAGCCAATAAAAACTTGGATCTTGCTCAATAAACAGAAATGTCAGAATACAGAAGCAAAATACACTTTATCTAAACAGGTAAGATTTTAGCTTTTAAAATATTATATCAATTCACTGCTAATTTGTGGGCTTAATCTAGTGTTATTTCTGGAACAAAAAGAAATCTGCATATTTTTCACTTAATTTACAAAGCCAATCCTATGCCCACAAATTCCATAACAAATCTCTGGCGGGGGAAATCACCTACATATCCTCTAAGTGTTTGAGCAATGTGATTATTTTATATCTATTATCCCCTCCAAACAAAATAGGAAAAAAAAAATCACCATTATCAATTTTCTAGTTAAAAAACACTATACAAATACTTAAAGTAAAAAGTGAATATGAAAATTGAATATGAAAAATGATGAATATATTGCCATTTTAACTCACTCCTGAAATATTTTAATGAAACCTGGTTCAAGCAGACTTCCGAATTATCTCTAAATTAGTTAAGTTTGGTGATGAACCCACTTTCTCCTAACTTCAACAGTTCAAACTGCCAACTATGTGTATAGACAAAGGAGCCCTACTAATTGGCTCAGAGTCTGAACTACTAGGCTTTCTTTAATTTACTTACTCCAATTTGGGGAGTAGTAGAGGATGGAGGCTTCAGAGACATTGTGTTTTCAAATGCCTAAGGGATTAGGTCACCTTTATTTATCACACAAACAGTTGCTCTAGATTGATTAGTTTATCTTTACAATTACAATAAAACAATCTCAACTTTATTTCCAAGTAAACTTGCTGGTGGAGAAAGAGGCTACTTAAGACACAAGTTATAAAAATCCAAATGTAAGGCTTTTAAAAAAGATAATTAAACGTAATTGAAGTCTCACATTAGCATATGATTTTCAGTTCTACTCCACCAAACACAGTTTTCAGTTCTGGTCCAAAGTCACTAAGATTTTATCATATACTTTTTAAATCCAGAAAAAGAAAGGAGAACTTTTGTTTTCTATTACTAACCCCAATCTGCTAATTAAATCAAGAAGAAAACAGGAAAAGAAAGAAACCAACGTTAATAAAACAGTAAAAAGTTTTAAAAAGAGCACAGTTCAGAAGCCTAAATGAGAATCTTTTGTTACAGTGGACTACTGAGATACCTACTCTGTTCTTAGGAGCACAAGAAAACCAACAGTTCATCATAGGCAGGATTTAGTTTCTTGTTGCTAACGGCAAACTACTTTGCATTAAGTTACAAATCTCTGCAGCTCACAAAGCAAGCCCTCAGACCAGCTCCTAACAAGAGACTCCGTCCCTCACATGCTGTGCTGCACTTAGCTTGGATCTCTTAGGATATTTTCTTCCTCTTCAGGATCCTTCTCCGCCTTCATAATGCTCGAAAATTATCTTCCTTGCGGCACAGCACTTAAGAACAGCCCAAGTCAGGTACTGTAACTCCCTCTATTTCTTTTTCTTTAGAAGCTGTCTTTCAAAGTTGCCTCTTTCAGGGCCCCCACTGGAAAATGTGAATAGTACTCTGCATCCTGCTGCCTAAACACTGCAGCACAGACACTGCAGTGCCGTGATAAAACTATTCCCATCCGAACTGTCCAGTCAACAGAGTGCAGCCTGTCTCCCATTGGTCGGGTTCTATTTTAGATTCCATAGGACTTGACAGCTGAGTGATGGAAAGGAGCAGCTAAGAATATATTGTAAATGCATGCTTTTCCTCTGAGTAATTAATTTCAGGTCTACTGGGGAAAATGACTCAAACATATTGTAAAACACACTTTAGTATATCAAAACAAGCTGTGTGACATAATGACAACATTGTTAAGAAACAAATTTGGTTATTCTACAAAACAATATTTAAAACCAGTTTTAGTCTTAGAATCATCTAACATGAAGTTATAAAATAGCCTTGACAAACAGAACATAAAATTCTATTTTAAGCAAATGTGTCACACTTTAATTTAAGGAAACACACAGTAACACTTTCAAATTTTCTCCATTTTATTTCATACCCCTATCAGTCTCATTCTGCATACAACCAGGTTTCAGCTTACAACTGCTGCCAGTCTGTCTCCTAGCATGTTAAATGAGAAGAGCCAGAGGCACTGCCAAAACACTAAATAGAATACATCATGAGGAATACTTTTCAACAAAATTTAAATTTAACTCAGTACTCTTAATTTCCAAGTTTAGCACCCTGCCTAATATGACAAGTAAATATTTTATCAGTAGAAAGTCAAATTATCTGGATTCAGTGTATAAAAACAAACAAACTGATTAAATACTAAAAAGGAGGCAAATACACATTAAACACTGAGCTAAACTATAAATAAAATTCCATTTGGGCACAAAGCAAATATTCTCTCCATATTCTCTGTGATATCCATACTTGTACCCATGTTCCTTACATTATAAGGTCAATATATCCACAAGCTCAGAATGTTTTTTTTTTTTTTTACCATGTTCTAATTACCACGATAACATAAGAATAACCTATACTTCTTTCAAAAAGACAGATTTGGGAAAATTGTTTCATGGGAATGCAAAACAGTCTAACAGTGTTTAGAGGAAGGAGGTAGCTGCTATACCATATAGATCATGCTGCCAATTAAAACTTTTGCTATGAACTTCCAAAAGAAATCCATTTCTTACCATTTAAACTTAAAACTTTAGGCCCATATTCTAATTATAAAATATGTAAGGTCATACATAATGTATTATTTTTGAAACAATGACCTTTTTTTTCCAAACTATTTGAGATATCACAATGGATTTATTTGATTGGACCCAGAGACACCACCCTGTCTATTTTATGTTTCTTTAGAGGAAATCTGGGACGGAACCCAGACCCTGTTCTTTGGTTAACAAAGCAAGCACATTCTTTCTAGACAGAGGACAGCAAAGGCAAAGGAAATAAAAAGAAAGGGGGAAACCTGTAAGGAACAATAGAAGCCATGTAAGGAACTGCCCATGCTCAGGAGACAGAGATTTGTGTGTCCTATGGATTTCATGAAGTGGATAATACCAGCTCTGGACCACCAGACACAATTAGCTCTTTCTGACACATACTCAGTTTTGGACTGTGTTTCAGCACTTCATCTTTATCCAAGCATTGTGCCAAACACTTGTGACTGTCACAAGGAATCCATTTTTCATCACACACATACAACAATACAGTGTAGAAATGTTTTGCCTTTTATGTTGTGACAGCAAAGAAAGGCAAACTTTGGCTCAGCACCTATAGCACAGTGGTTACAGTGCCAGCCACATATACCAAGGGTGATGGGTTCGAACTCAGCCTGGACCAACTAAACAACTGCAACATAAAAAAAAAAAAAAATAGCTGGACGTTCTGGCAGGTGACTGTGTCCCAGCTACTTGAGAGGATGAGGCAAGAATTGCTTAAGCACCAAGAGGTTGAGGTTGCTGTGAGCTGTGACACCATGGCACTCTACCAAGGGCCACACAGTGAGACTCTGTCTCAAAAAAAAAAAAGAAAGAAAGAAAGACAAGCTTCAAGATGATCTCTTTTCCGACACTTGTTTAATTCATGCAGAACCCATCTATCCAACTTCTTTACCTTGCCAATTTGTTTCAAATGGTCCAATACAGTTGGAATAATAACATTAAAACTTGCTGGTAGTTCACTCCTCTGTTGAAATGGATTTGCCTCCACTACAGCTTTCAGCTCATCATTATCCACCTTGGTTTCAGGTCGCCCACGTGGCTCCTTTTCAAGATGAAAGTCACCAAAACAGACCTTCTCAAATCATCAATGCACTATGTGTCATTAGCCACATCCTTCCCAAACACTTCATTGATATTTTCAACTATCTGAGCTATATTGCTTCCACAATGGAACTCATATTCAAAAATAACATGAATTTTTGACTTATCTATAGTTCCATAAAAATTGCTATAAAAAATGACAATTAATGACACAGTGGTGGTAGGGGAAGGGGAGAGCAGAGAGAGGAAGAAGGAGGGAGGGGTGAGAAGGGAATAGCAGAAAGAGGGAAGGAGGGAGAGAGGTGGGGTCTTGGTGTGTGCCACACCTTTTGGGGGCAAGACACGATTGTAAGAGGGAATTTAACCTAACAAATGCAATCAGTGAAACCTGGTTTCTTATACCATCAATGAATCCCCAACAATAAAAAAAAATTTTTTTGAAAGATAATCACAAGCCACTTGAAAAAAATGAGGAATAAAAATAAAACAGGAAGTGTTAAAGTGAAATGTCAGATATCAACAGTCAAATTTAGTTGGAAATCGAACATTTCCTTAATAATCTAATAAAATAAAAAAGCACGTGCATTACTATACACTAACAAGGAATAATCCAAAAGCAAAATTAAGAATACAATGCAGCTCCGAGCCTATAGCTCAACCTGCTAAGGCGCCAGCCACGTACACCTAAGGTGGCGGGTTCGAATCCCCAGCCCGGACCCACCAAACAACAATGACGGCTGCAACCAAAAAACAGCCAGGCGTTGTGGCAGGCGCCTGTGGTCCCAGCTACTTGGGAGGCTGAGGCAAGAGACTCGCTTGAGCCCAGGAGTTGGAGGTTGCAGTGAGCTGAGATACCACGGCACTCTACCCAGGGGGAAAGCTTGAGCCTCTGTCTCAAAAAAAAAAAAGAATACAATGCCATTTACAACAGCGTTAAAAAGAATAAAATACATGAGAATAAACCTAATCAATTAGGTGAAAAACTTCCTAGCTGAAAACTCCAAAATACTTCTGAGAGAAATCAAAGCAGCCACACACACACACACACAAACACACACACACACACACAAAAGACATCTCGTGTTCATGGATCTGGATGTTATGAAGGACACAGATGAGCAGCCAGATGAAAGCAATGCATGTGGCAAAGTATGTGGGAAGGGGGACAGAGCTGCTTTGCCCTCTCCTGGCTTACCATCCTTTAGGCCAGTGGTCCTCAACCTTTTGGCATCAGGGACTGATTTCATGGAAAACAATGTTTTCGTGGATGCAGCAGGGGATGGTTTTGATAGAAGCTTTCAAGTATTGATTTATTATGGTCTCTGTGCAGTCGAACCTCTCTGCTAATGACAATCTATATTTGTAGCCACTCTTGACAGCTGGCATTACCACCTCAGCTCCATCTCAGATCACCAGGCATTAGATTTTCATAAGGAGCCTCAACCTACAACCCTCACATGTGCAGTTTCCAGTAGGGTTTGTGCTCCTACGAGAATCTAGTGCTGATGTGACAAGAAGCAGAACTCAGGCAATGCTATAACCAAGCAATGGGGAGGAGCTGCAAATACAGATGAAGCTTTGCTCTTGTGCCCACTGCTCACCTCCTGCTGTGCAGCCTGTTTTCTAACAGGCCATGGACTAGTATTGGTCTGTAGCCAGGAGTTAAGAGACCACAGCTTTAGGCACCTTCATGTGTCCAGCAATCAGGAAGGTCTCTGAACCCTCTCCTTTGGGGGGTTTTTATGGAGGCTACATTACACAGGCATTATTGATTACATCATTGGCCACTGGTGATCAACTTGACCACCAGCCCCTCTCCCTCCCTGGAGGTTGAGAGGTGAGCTAAAAGTCCCCACCAATCCTCTAATCATGCCTTGAGCTTTCTGGTAACCAGTTGCCCTCCTGAAGCTATCTAGGTCCCCAGCCACCATCTTATCAGCATATAAAAGTCACTCTTCTTACTCTGGAGATCCCAATGGTCTTAGGAGTTGTGTGCCAGAAACCAGGGTTGGGAACATATTTTCAGGGGGTTCACTGATCCCTTTTGCACAATATAAAGTCTGTAATCCCTAGGATTTTTTTTAAACCTAATACAGATAAAAGAAGTAGCAAAAACATCTCACACTTTACATACTGTTTATATGTACTGAAGAACTACTAGAAGACTGGATAATTTATATGTTCAATAAAAATTTACTAAACAAAAGGATGTAAATATTTCACTCAACATTAAAATACTAATATGTATGGTCAATTGATACATGCTAAGCTCCATTTGGGGTAGTGGATATATCATGAGGAACAAAATCAAGTCGCACAAATAAAATCTAGTCACTTTCTTTAAGGGAAATGCAAATATGCCATAACAATTATAACACAGTATATAATATCACAATAATTATGGGTAAGGTACAAAAGCAGTTCAAAAGAAGAAAATCAAAAAATTCCCATAGAGATGATATGACCTTCCATATGCCCTATTCACCTCATTTAAAATCCTTCAATAGCTTTCTATTGCTTGTAGGACAGGCAAAATTCCTTGACTAAGCTTATAAATCCCTCTCCAGCAATGCCCCTATGACCTCCTCAGCATCATTACATGAAAAGTTAACCCTGTTTCTCATTTTATACATGCAGAAATTGAGTCAGTAGGAAATAAGGGAACTTCATCTGCCATAAGACAACTGTAGTTAAAGAATGATTACAGGAATCATAAGGCATCCTGTTGTTTGACTTCTCACCCAGTGCTCTTTCTACTAATTAGGTTTTTGCTATTTTTCTAATCATCTGAAAAAAGTTAAATGTATAAATGTAAGTACCTTTAAAAATGTCAATATTATGCATTTAGATGGCCTTTAAAGCAAAAAAACAAGAACTTTCACACTTGTACATGCAAACTTATAGGAAGTACCTACCAGCATCAGACATGGCAGTGGGATACAGCAGCAAACAAGCCTAATTCTTCCCATGGAACTTAGCAGGGTTTGGAATTGGGGGGGGGGGGATGTTTTGAGATGGAGTCTCACTCTTTCACCCTGGGTAGAGTGCCGTGGCATCATGGTAGCTCACAGCGACCTCAAACTCTTAGGCTCAAGTGATCCTCCAGCCTTCAGTCTCCCAAGTACCTGGGACTATAGGTACCCGACACAATGCCTGGCTACTTTTTTTTCCATTTTTAGGGTCTTGCCCTTGTTTAGGCTGATCTTGAACCTCTGCACTCACGCAATCCACCTGCCTTGGCTTCCCAGAGAGCTATGATTACAGGCATGAGCCATCACACCCTGCTAACAGGGAAAGACAGAAAGTAAACAGCTAAGGAAACCCAGAAACTATCAGGTAAGAATAGGGAAGAAGATGTGATGAAACACTGGGGGGGTTGCCTTGCCTGTTAGATTGAGTAATCAGAAAAGCCTATTTTAAGAAGGTGATCTTGATGGTAAGATCTGAATGACAAAGAATCAATATTCCAAGCAGAGGGAACAACTAGTGGAAGGAGCCTGGCCTGTTTGAAAGAAGGCCAGTATCACTGATATATAATGAGGAAAAGCAGAAGAGAAGATAGGGACAACCACATCTAAAATGTGGGGTTCCCCAGCTTTATCATCAACATTTTCCAAAAGGGACTTTCTCAAGGATTAAGGCAACTGCCTTTTCTTGAAATTCTTTTGGCCACTTTTGAATAAAAAATAATAATAATAATATATCCTGACATACTACTACTTTTTTCACTTCCAAGAATTTATATTGAGCAACAACCAGCTGACTCTTAACTTGCCTTGAAATGTTTACAAAAATAATAAATTATCTTTTTTTTTTTTTGACACTCACTTGGTAGAGTGTCATGGCCTCATAGCTCACAGCAACCTCAAACTCTTGGGCTCAAGTAATTCTCTTGTCTCAGTCTCCCCAGTAGCTGGGACTACAAGCACCCACCGCAATGCCAGGCTATTTTCAGAGATGAGGTCTCGCTCTGGCTCAGGCTGGTCTCGAACCTGTGAGCTCAGAAAATCCACCTGCCCTGGTCTCCCAGAGTGCTAGGATTACAGACGTGAGCCACCACCCAGCCCCGATAATAAATTATCTTAACATAATAGATATCATAACAGACCTCACTCACATCAGATCTAAAAACCTGAATAAACTTTGCAATAAGTTACACTAAAAACTATTATAAAAAAATAGCAACTCCAAAAATAAAATGTCATAAACAATCACATCCTCAAGATAAGGATCTTCAAGAAAAAGAATATAGCAGCCACTAAATATAAGTTTTCTCCAAGGGAAAAAGAAAATATCCTAAATAAAAACTAAACAGCCTTTACACTTAAGCAAATTTCCCCACAATATCAAATTAATGAAGTACTCCAGTCTTCTATAGTACCCCATAATTACCAACATTCTCTGTTACTAAACCCAACACAAGCTCTACCATAATTCAGAAGGGCAGAGAGCAAAGCTTACAAAGCATAAACATTCTTTGAAGATTAGGCTGCACAATTAAAAACTGTTCTACAGTTCACTGGGTTGACGGTAGTTAGAAATATTTCCCCCATTCCATTTAGTCTGAAGGTTATTTATCCCAGGGCCCTCTTATATAATAGCAAATTAGAGCTTATGTAACAGAAAAGGAAAAGAATGTTAAAACAAACTGGGGAAACAAAAGCTGTGTAACGAGCTTCTTTCTCTCTGAACTGACTCTCTTCTCTTTATGATTTTTCCTTATCATTATTTAATTATGCTTCATTCATTTCTCTGATCTTTTCCCTGTCTGATTTGAAAGTATGCAGTTTAGACTCAATAGAAAAAATAGAGGAAAGGGAAAATTATATCCTGCCTATCATTTCTCTGGCCAAGATACTAATAGGCTTAATCTTGCTTTACACATATTGGATTCTTCAACATAAAATATCAAGGACAAAAAAAAAGATGATGATGACAATTTAAATAAAAATCTACCCCTTCAGCATCTAAGATGGGCATGTATGACATCTGAAAAAAAAATTAAAGATCTGGAGTCAGAAACGTTCAGAAAACACTGCTTTGATTCCCTAACCACCCAGTTTGGTTCTATTCTAGTCTGCTGCATAAATACCAGCCTGTCTACCCCTCCCTACTGCAGGTATTTATTCCTGTATTAGAACTGTCTTGGCACTCAAAAGAGTTTATTAAAAAGATAAAGAGTCACCTCGCCAATTTTAATAAGTATCATTTGCTTCATAATAATATTTATTTAGCCCGACCTCAAAAAAAGAAACATTAAATTTCAAAGTAAATATATGCATAGATCTTGAATAGTGCTCTCAGGCTGGCTAAGTAAGATTTTATTTAATATTCCCTTAAAATGTTAAGCAATTGGCTATCTGGAAAAAATACACTTTGTTCCTTGACATTATAAAAATGTATTCAACTTAGAGTCTTAAAATACCTAAATGTCAGGAGTAAACTTTTTAAAAGTGTAAAAGTAAAAACCAAGGCAGTCTATTATCAAGCCTCCCACCTCTTACATACCTATGAACAGAATAATACCTTTAGTAAGTTTTAATAAAAATTTTGGCCAGTGTTTGACAAATATCTCAAAATAGGACAGTTTTAGGAAGCATTCTATGTTTATTCCCAGTAAAAAGCAAAACAGATATAGAGCCTCTGATGAGGTTTGACCACAATGAAAACCAACAAAACATATTTTTTCCCCCTTTGGCTTTCTAGTTTTTCTTGGCTTTGCAAAGAAAATTAATTAAACAAAAATATATTTCTAGAACTCTAAAAGATTCTTCAAGAATGAAACGGAAAACAAGGCTTACATTTCTAGCTAATATTTTTCAAATTTTAAAATAGGAAATATAAATATATACCACGTGTTTGTATACACACAACACACACACAGAAAGAGGGTTATAGGAAAGTGCATGTTTTAGAAACACATTTGAAATTAATTGCTTTTCCTTTGATTTATCAAATGAGTATTTCTACATAAACACATAGCTCTTCCCACACAGCTTTTCATACAGAATTTCCTTCCCTTGAGTCTTAATGTGTAGTATAAGTCTCCTACATTAAAAATACATGGCCAGGGCAGTGCCTGTGGCTCAAAGGAGTAGCGCGCCAGCCCCATATGCCAGAGGTAGTGGGTTCAAACCCAGCACCGACCAAAAAATAAAATAAAATACATGGCCAAATTAATAATGAGAAGAATGCTTATTCTCATATTTAGGTCTATAATTAAAAACACAACATTTAAAATAAGCATTCTATTTCAAAATTACTTAAGGAATACTTCTTAGGGATTTACTTACATAACTGTTAAAACTTTAAGAGGAACCCTTCCAGTTAAATCATGCTGTTATTTCTATTTTCCAAATGGTGCATAAAGAAGTGAAATAATTTATGGTGATGGATCACGAATTGTGCAGCAGTGTGACTTTGCCACTTCTTCCATAACAAGATGGCATGTACTTCCTCATCCCTTGAATTTAGCCAGGCTGGCCCTGAAACTTATTTTGACAAATAGAATGCAGCAGAATTGACTCTGTGGAACTTCTGATCCTGGGTCTCAAGAGACCTTGATGCTTCCGCTCCAACCCCCTTGGAATGCTGCTGGCACACTGTTGTGAACAAACTACCCCCTAGAGGAGAAGAGATCATGACAGAAAAACAGCCCAGCCATGCAGTCATGCCAGCTAGCATCACGTGCCAGACATATCGGTGGAGCCATCTAACACCATCCAGTCCTAGTGGAGACACCAGACGACTGCAGCCACAGAGTGACCCCAGACAGACCAGAACAATCACCATGTAGCAGAGCACAGCCCAAATTGCTAACCTACAGAGTCATCAGCAAATAAAATAGCTGTTTTAGGCCCCTAAATTTAAACCTAGAACTGTCTGAATCCAGAGCCTAGACTCTCTCTATTACCTAAAGCTGAAATTCATTTTTTGGTTTGGAAGCACATAATTATAGTCTAATTGAATTTTACAGATAAAAGCAACCAAACTGAGAAATAATAGCTTGTTTTTCTTTATCAATTATTTACAAATAGGGGATGAGCTGAGCACAGAATATACCTTTTTGCCCTTTTAAAAGAAGGAAAATAGATTATGTACATTGAAAACTGTAATTGTGGCTCGGCGCCTATAGCTCAACCAGCTAAGGCGCCAGCCACGTACACCTAAGGTGGCAGGTTCGAATCCCCAGCCCGGACCCGCCAAACAACAATGACGGCTGCAACCAAAAAATAGCCGGGCGTTGTGGCGGGCACCTGTGGTCCCAGCTACTTGGGAGGCGGAGGCA